>RXON01003051.1:0-18051 GCA_009667805.1 Leptobrachium leishanense
GCTCCCACTGGGAGGATATTCCATGTGACAGTGATATAGAAAGGGTAGTAGATACATTGAATAGCCTCCCAGGGGCAGTAACAGTGATATAGAAAGGGTAGTAGATACATGGAATAGCCTCCCAGTGGGGCAGTAACCGTGATATAGAAAGGGTAGTAGATACATGGAATAGCCTCCCAGTGGGGCAGTAACAGTGATATAGAAAGGGTAGTAGATACATGGAATAGCCTCCCAGTGGGAACAGTAACAGTGATATAGAAAGGGTAGTAGATACATGGAATAGCCTCCCAGTGGGAGCAGTAACAGTGATATAGAAAGGGTAGTAGATACAGCTCCCACTGGGAGGCTATCCATGTAACAGTGATATAGAAAGGGTAGTAGATACTGCTTCCAGTGGGAGGCTATTCATGTAACAGTGATATAGAAAGGTAGTCGATACATGGAATAGCCTCCCAGGGGCAGTTAACAGTGATATAGAAAGGGTAGTAGATATATGGAATAGCCTCCCAGTGTGGGCAGTAAAGTGATATAGAAAGGGTAGTAGATACATGGAATAGCCACCCAGTGGAAGCAGTAACAGTGATATAGAAAGAGTAGTAGTTATATATTATTATTCTTTATTTATAAAGCGCCAGCATATTAGAAAGGGTAGTAGATACATGGAATAGCCTCCCAGTGGAAGCAGTAACAGTGATATAGAAAGGTAGTAGATACATGGAATAGCCTCCCAGTGGGGGCAGTAACAGTGATATAGAAAGGGTAGTAGATACATGGAATAGCCCCCAGTGGGAGCAGTAACAGTGATATAGAAAGGGTAGTAGATACATGGAATAGCCTCCCAGTGGAAGCATTAACAGTGATATAGAAAGGGTAGTAGATACATGGAATAACCTCCAGCGGGGCAGTAACAGTGATATAGAAAGGGTAGTAGATACATGGAATAACCTCCCAGTGGGTGCAGTAACAGTGATATTAGAAAGGGTAGTAGATACATGGAATAGCCTCCCAGTGGGGCAGTAACAGTGATATAGAAAGGGTAGTAGATACATGGAATAGCCTCCCAGTGGGAGCAGTAACAGTGATATAGAAAGGTAGTAGCTACATGGAATAGCCTCCCAGTGGAAGCAGTAACAGTGATATAGAAAGGGTAGTAGATACATGGAATAGCCTCCCAGTGGGGGCAGTAACAGTGATATAGAAAGGGTAGTAGATACATGGAATAACCTCCCAGTGGGGCAGTAACAGTGATATAGAAACGGTAGTAGATACAGCTCCCACTGGGAGGCTATTCCATGTAACAGTGATATAGAAAGGGTAGTAGATATGCTTCCAGTGGGAGGCTATTTCAGTAACAGTGATATAGAAAGGGTAGTAGATACGTGGAATAGCCTCCCAGGGGGCAGTAACAGTGATATAGAAAGGTAGTAGATATATGGAATAGCCTCCCAGTGGGGCAGTAACAGTGATATAGAAAGGGTAGTAGCTACATGGAATAGCCACCAGTGGAAGCAGTAACAGTGATATAGAAAGGGTAGTAGATACATGGAATAGCCACCAGTGGGGCAGTAACAGTGATATAGAAAGGGTAGTAGATACATGGAATAGCCTCCCAGTGGGGCAGTAACAGTGATATAGAAAGGGTAGTAGATACATGGAATAGCCTCCCAGTGGAGGCAGTAACAGTGATATAGAAAGGGTAGTAGCTACATGGAAGGCTATTCCATGTAGGCTACTACCCTTTCTATATCACTGTTACTGCCCCCACTGGGAGGCTATTCCATGTATACTACCCTTCTATATACATGTTACTGCCCCCACTGGGAGGATATTCCATGTGACAGTGATATAGAAAGGGTAGTAGATACATTGGAATAGCCTCCCAGTGGGGGCAGTAACAGTGATATAGAAAGGGTAGTAGATACATGGAATAGCCTCCCAGTGGGGGCAGTAACAGTGATATAGAAAGGGTAGTAGACACATGGAATAGCCTCCCAGTGGAGCAGTAACATGATATAGAAAGGGTAGTAGCTACATGGAATAGCCTCCCACTGGAAGCAGTAACAGTGATTTAGAAAGGGTAGTAGATACATGGAATAGCCTCCCAGAGGGGGCAGTAACAGTGATATAGAAAGGTTAGTAGATGGAATAGCCTCCCAATGGGGGCAGTAACAGTGATATAGAAAGGGTAGTAGATACATGGAATAGCCTCCCAGTGGGGGCAGTAACCGTGATATAGAAAGGGTAGTAGATACATGGAATAGCCTCCCAGTGGGGGCAGTAACAGTGATATAGAAAGGGTAGTAGCTACATGGAATAGCCTCCCAGTGGAAGCAGTAACAGTGATATAGAAAGGGTAGTAGATACATGGAATAGCCTCCCAGTGGAGGCAGTAAAAGGATATAGAAAGGGTAGTAGATACATGGAATAGCCTCCCAGTGGGAGCAGTAACAGTGATATAGAAAGGGTAGTAGCTACATGGAATAGCCTCCCACTGGAAGCATAACAGTGATATAGAAAGGGTAGTAGATACATGGAATATCCTCCCAGCGGGGGCAGTAACAGTGATATAGAAAGGGTAGTAGATACATGGAATATCCTCCCAGCGGGGGCAGTAACAGTGATATAGAAAGGGTAGTAGATACATGGAATAACCTCCCAGTGGGGCAGTAACAGTGATATAGAAAGGGTAGTAGATACATGGAATAGCCTCCCAGTGGGGCAGTAACAGTGATATAGAAAGGGTAGTAGATGGAAAAGCCTCCCAGTGGGGCAGTAACAGTGATATAGAAAGGTTAGTAGATGGAATAGCCTCCCAATGGGGGCAGTAACAGTGATATAGAAAGGGTAGTCGATACGTGGAATAGCCTCCCAGTGGGGGCAGTAACCGTGATATAGAAAGGGTAGTAGATACATGGAATAGCCTCCCAGTGGGGGCAGTAAAGATGATATAGAAAGGGTAGTAGACACATGGAATAGCCTCCCAGTGGGGGCAGTAACAGTGATATAGAAAGGGTAGTAGCTACATGGAATAGCCTCCCAGTGGAAGCAGTAACAGTGATATAGAAAGGGTAGTAGATACATGGAATAGTCTCCCAGTGGAGGCAGTAAAAGGGATATAGAAAGGGTAGTAGATACATGGAATAGCCTCCCAGTAGAGCAGTAACAGTGATATAGAAAGGGTAGTAGCTACATGGAATAGCCTCCCACTGGAAGCATTAACAGTGATATAGAAAGGGTAGTAGATACATGGAATATCCTCCCAGCGGGGGCAGTAACAGTGATATAGAAAGGGTAGTAGATACATGGAATATCCTCCCAGCGGCAGTAACAGTGATATAGAAAGGGTAGTAGATACATGGAATAACCTCCCAGTGGGGCAGTAACAGTGATATAGAAAGGGTAGTAGATACATGGAATAGCCTCCCAGTGGGGGCAGTAACAGTGATATAGAAAGGGTAGTAGATGGAAAAGCCTCTTAGTGGGGGCAGTAACAGTGATATAGAAAGGGTAGTAGATACTGCCCCCACTGGGAGGCTATTCCATCTACTACCCTTTCTATATCACTGTTACTGCCCCCACTGGGAGGCTATTCCATGTATCTATTCCCTTTCTATATCACTGTTACTGCTCCCACTGGGAGGATATTCCATGTGACAGTGATATGAAAGGGTAGTAGATACATTGAATAGCCTCCCAGTGGGGGCAGTAACAGTGATATAGAAGAGTAGTAGATGCGTGGAATAGCCTCCCAGTGGGGGCAGTAACGTGATATAGAAAGGGTAGTAGATACATGGAATAGTCTCCCAGTGGGAGCAGTAACAGTGATATAGAAAGGGTAGTAGATACATGGAATAGCCTCCCACTGAAAGCAGTAACAGTGATATAGTGAGGGTAGTAGATACATGGAATAGCCTCCCAGTGGGGCAGTAACAGTGATATAGAAAGGGTAGTAGATGGAATAGCCTCCCAATGGGGGCAGTAACAGTGATATAGAAAGGGTAGTAGATACATGGAATAGCCTCCCATGGGGGCAGTAACAGTGATATAGAAAGGGTAGTAGATACAGCTCCCACTGGGAGGCTATTCCATGTAACAGTGATATAGAAAGGGTAGTAGATACATGGAAAAGCCTCCCAGTGGAGCAGTAACAGTGATATAGAAACGGTAGTAGATACAGCTCCCACCAGGAGGCTATTCCATAACAGTGATATAGAAAGGGTAGTAGATACATTGAATAGCCTCCCAGTGGGGGCAGTAACAGTGATATAGAAAGGGTAGTAGATACATGGAATAGCCTCCCAGTGGGGCAGTAACAGTGATATAGAAAGGGTAGTAGATACATGGAATAGCCTCCCACTGGAAGCAGTAACAGTGATATAGAAAGGGTAGTAGATACATGGAATAGCCTCCCAGTGGGGGCAGTAACAGTGATATAGAAAGGGTAGTAGATGGAATAGCCTCCCAATGGGGGCAGTAACAGTGATATAGAAAGGGTAGTCGATACGTGGAATAGCCTCCCATTGGGGGCAGTAACAGTGATATAGAAAGGGTAGTAGATACAGCTCCCACTGGGAGGCTATTCCATGTAACAGTGATATAGAAAGGGTAGTAGATACATGGAATAGCCTCCCAGTGGGAGCAGTAACAGTGATATAGAAACGGTAGTAGATACAGCTCCCACTGGGAGGCTATTCCATGTAACAGTGATATAGAAAGGGTAGTAGATACTGCTTCCAGTGGGAGGCTATTTCATGTAACAGTGATATAGAAAGGGTAGTCGATACATGGAATAACCTCCCAGTGGGGGCAGTAACAGTGATATAGAAAGGGTAGTAGATACATGGAATAGCCTCCCAGTGGGGGCAGTAACAGTGATATAGAAAGGGTAGTAGATGGAATATCCTCCCAGCGGGGGCAGTAACAGTGATATAGAAAGGGTAGTAGATACATGGAATAACCTCCCAGTGGGGGCAGTAACAGTGATATAGAAAGGGTAGTAGATACATGGAATAGCCTCCCAGTGGGGGCAGTAACAGTGATATAGAAAGGGTAGTAGATGGAAAAGCCTCCCAGTGGGGGCAGTAACAGTGATATAGAAAGGGTAGTAGATACTGCCCCCACTGGGAGGCTATTCCATCTACTACCCTTTCTATATCACTGTTACTGCCCCCACTGGGAGGCTATTCCATGTATTTATTACCCTTTCTATATCACTGTTACTGCTCCCACTGGAGGATATTCCATGTGACAGTGATAGTGAAAGGGTAGTAGATACATTGAATAGCCTCCCAGTGGGGGCAGTAACAGTGATATAGAAAGGGTAGTAGACACATGGAATAGTCTCCCAGTGGGAGCAGTAACAGTGATATAGAAAGAGTAGTAGATACATGAAATAGCATCCCACTGGAAGCAGTAACAGTGATATAGATAGGGTAGTAGATACTTGGAATAGCCTCCCAGTGGGGGCAGTAACAGTGATTTAGAAAGGGTAGTAGATACATGGAATAGCCTCCCAGTGGGGGCAGTAACAGTGATATAGAAAGGGTAGTAGATGCATGGAATAGCCTCCCAGTGGGGGCAGTAACAGTGATATAGAAACGGTAGTAGATACATGGAATAGCCTCCCAGTGGGGGCAGTAAAAGGGATATAGAAAGGGTAGTAGATACATGGAACAGCCTCCCAGTGGGGGCAGTAACAGTGATATAGAAAGGGTAGTAGATACAGCTCCCACTGGGAGGCTATTCCATGTAACAGTGATATAGAAAGGGTAGTAGATACATGGAATAGCCTACCAGTGGGAGCAGTAACAGTGATATAGAAATTGTAGTAGATACATGGAATAGCCTCCCAGTGGAAGCAGTAACAGTGATATAAAAGGGTAGTAGATACTTTGAATAGCCTCCCAGTGGGGGCAGTAACCGTTATGTAGAAAGGGTAGTAGATACATGGAATATCCTCCCGGTGGGAGCAGTAACCGTGATATAGAAATGGTAGTAGACACGTGGAATAGTCTCCCAGTGCGGGCAGTAACCGTGATATAGAAAGGGTAGTAGATACATGGAATAGTCTCTCAGTGGGGGCAGTAACCGTTAAATAGAAAGGGTAGTAGCTACATGGAATACCTCTCCACTGGAAGCAGTAACAGTGATATAGAAAGGGTAGTAGATACATGGAATAGCCTCCCAGTGGGGCAGTAACAGTGATATAGAAAGGGTAGTAGATGGAATAGCCTCCCAGTAGGGGCAGTAACAGTGATATAGAAAGGGTAGTAGATACATGGAATAGCCTCCCAGTGGAGGCAGTAACAGGGATATAGAAAGGGTAGTAGATACATGGAATAGCCTCCCAGTGGGGGCAGTAACAGTGATATAGAAAGGGTAGTAGATACATGGAATAGCCTCCCAGTGGGGGCAGTAACAGTGATATAGAAAGGGTAGTAGATGGAAAAGCCTCCCAGTGGGGGCAGTAACAGTGATATAGAAAGGTTAGTAGATGGAATAGCCTCCCAATGGGGGCAGTAACAGTGATATAGAAAGGGTAGTCGATACGTGGAATAGCCTCCCAGTGGGGGCAGTAAAGATGATATAGAAAGGGTAGTAGACACATGGAATAGCCTCCCAGTGGGGGCAGTAACAGTGATATAGAAAGGGTAGTAGCTACATGGAATAGCCTCCCAGTGGAAGCAGTAACAGTGATATAGAAAGGGTAGTAGATACATGGAATAGTCTCCCAGTGGAGCAGTAAAAGGGATATAGAAAGGGTAGTAGATACATGGAATAGCCCCAGTGAGAGCAGTAACAGTGATATAGAAAGGGTAGTAGCTACATGGAATAGCCTCCCACTGGAAGCATTAACAGTGATATAGAAAGGGTAGTAGATACATGGAATATCTTCCCAGCGGGGGCAGTAACAGTGATATATAAGGGTAGTAGATACATGGAATATCCTCCACCGGGGCAGTAACAGTGATATAGAAAGGATAGTAGATACATGGAATAACCTCCCAGTGGGGGCAGTAACAGTGATATAGAAAGGGTAGTAGATACATGGAATAGCCTCCCAGTGGGGGCAGTAACAGTGATATAGAAAGGGTAGTAGATGGAAAAGCTCCCAGTGGGGGCAGTAACAGTGATATAGAAAGGGTAGTAGATACTGCCACTGGGAGGCTATTCATCTACTACCTTTCTATATCACTGTTACTGCCGCCACTGGGAGGCTATTCATGTATCTATTACCCTTTCTATATCACTGTTACTGCTCCACTGGGAGGATATTCCATGTGACAGTGATATAGAAAGGGTAGTAGATACATTGAATAGCCTCCCAGTGGGGGCAGTAACAGTGATATAGAAAGAGTAGTAGATGCGTGGAATAGCCTCCCAGTGGGGGCAGTAACCGTGATATAGAAAGGGTAGTAGATACTTGGAATAGCCTCCCAGTGGGGGCAGTAACAGTGATATAGAAAGGGTAGTAGACACATGGAATAGTCTCCCAGTGGGAGCAGTAACAGTGATATAGAAAGAGTAGTAGATACATGAAATAGCCTCCCACTGGAAGCAGTAACAGTGATTTAGATAGGATAGTAGATACATGGAATAGCCTCCCAGTGGGGGCAGTAACAGTGATATAGAAAGGGTAGTAGATACTTGGAATAGCCTCCCAGTGGGGGCAGTAACAGGGCTATAGAAAGGGTAGTAGATACATGGAATAGCCTCCCACTGGAAGCAGTAACAGTGATATAGTGAGGGTAGTAGATACATCGAATAGCCTCCCAGTGGGGGCAGTAACAGTGATATAGAAAGGGTAGTAGATGGAATAGCCTCCCAATGGGGGCAGTAACAGTGATATAGAAGGGTAGTCGATACGTGGAATAGCCTCCCATTGGGGGCAGTAACAGTGATATAGAAAGGGTAGTAGATACAGCTCCCACTGGGAGGCTATTCCATGTAACAGTGATATAGAAAGGGTAGTAGATACATGGAATAGCCTCCCAGTGGGAGCAGTAACAGTGATATAGAACGGTAGTAGATACAGCTCCCACTGGGAGGCTATTCATGTAACAGTGGAAATATAGAAAGGGTAGTAGATACATTGAAAAGCCTCCCAGTGGGGCAGTAACAGTGATATAGAAAGGGTAGTAGATACTTGGAATAGCCTCCCAGTGGGGGCAGTAACAGGGCTATAGAAAGGGTAGTAGATACATGGAATAGCCTCCCATGGGGGCAGTAACAGTGATATAGTGAGGGTAGTAGATACATGGAATAGCCTCCCAGTGGGGGCAGTAACAGTGATATAGAAAGGGTAGTAGATGGAATAGCCTCCCAGTGGGGGCAGTAACAGTGATATAGAAAGGGTAGTAGATACATGGAATAGCCTCCCAGTGGGGGCAGTAACAGTGATATAGAAACGGTAGTAGATACAGCTCCCACTGGGAGGCTATTCCATGTAACAGTGATATAGAAAGGGTAGTAGATACTGCTTCCAGTGGGAAGGCTATTTCATGTAACAGTGATATAGAAAGGGTAGTCGATACGTGGAATAGCCCCCAGTGGGGCAGTAACCGTGATATAGAAAGGGTAGTAGATACATGGAATAGCCTCCCAGTGGGGGCAGTAAAGTGATATAGAAAGGGTAGTAGCTACATGGAATAGCCACCCAGTGGAAGCAGTAACAGTGATATAGAAAGAGTAGTAGATACATGGAATAGCCTCCCAGTGGGGGCAGTAACAGTGATATAGAAAGGGTAGTAGATACATGGAATAGCCTCCCAGTGGGAGCAGTAACAGTGATATAGAAAGGGTAGTAGTACATGGAATAGCCTCCCACTGGAAGCTTAACAGTGATATAGAAAGGGTAGTAGATACATGGAATATCCTCCCAGCGGGGGCAGTAACAGTGATATAGAAAGGGTAGTAGATACATGGAATAACCTCCCAGTGGGTGCAGTAACAGTGATATAGAAAGGGTAGTAGATACATGGAATAGCCTCCCAGTGGGGGCAGTAACAGTGATATAGAAAGGGTAGTAGATGGAAAAGCCTCCCAGTGGGGCAGTAATAGTGATAGAAAGGGTAGTAGATACTGCCCCCACTGGGAGGCTATTCCATCTACTACCTTTCTATATCACTGTTACTGCCCCCACTGGGAGGCTATTCCATGTATCTACTACCCTTTCTATATCACTGTTACTGCCCCCACTGGGAGGATATTCCATGTGACAGTGATATAGAAAGGGTAGTAGATACATTGAATAGCCTCCCAGTGGGGGCGTAACAGTGATATAGAAAGGGTAGTAGATACTTGGAATAGCCTCCCAGTGGGGCAGTAACAGTGATATAGAAGGGTAGTAGACACATGGAATAGTCTCCCAGTGGGAGCAGTAACAATGATATAGAAAGGGTAGTAGCTACATGAAATAGCCTCCCACTGGAAGCAGTAACAGTGATTTAGAAAGGGTAGTAGATACATGGAATAGCCTCCCAGAGGGGCAGTAACAGTGATATAGAAAGGTTAGTAGATGGAATAGCCTCCAATGGGGGCAGTAACAGTGATATAGAAAGGGTAGTCGATACGTGGAATAGCCTCCCAGTGGGGGCAGTAACCGTGATATAGAAAGGGTAGTAGATACATGGAATAGCCTCCCAGTGGGGCAGTAACAGTGATATAGAAAGGGTAGTAGCTACATGGAATAGCCTCCCAGTGGAAGCAGTAACAGTGATATAGAAAGGGTAGTAGATACATGGAATAGTCTCCCAGTGAGGCAGTAAAAGGGATATAGAAAGGGTAGTAGATACATGGAATAGCCTCCAGTGGGAGCAGTAACAGTGATATAGAAAGGGTAGTAGCTACATGGAATAGCCTCCCACTGGAGCATTAACAGTGATATAGAAAGGGCAGTAGATACATGGAATATCCTCCCAGCGGGGGCAGTAACAGTGATATAGAAAGGGTAGTAGATACATGGAATACCTCCCAGTGGGGCAGTAACAGTGATATAGAAAGGGTAGTAGATACATGGAATAGCTCCCAGTGGGGGCAGTAACAGTGATATAGAAAGGGTAGTAGATGGAAAAGCCTCCCAGTGGGGGCAGTAACAGTGATATAGAAAGGTTAGTAGATGGAATAGCCTCCCATGGGGGCAGTAACAGTGATATAGAAAGGGTAGTCGATACGTGGAATAGCCTCCCAGTGGGGGCAGTAACCGTGATATAGAAAGGGTAGTAGATACATGGAATAGCCTCCCAGTGGGGGCAGTAAAGATGATATAGAAAGGGTAGTAGACACATGGAATAGCCTCCCAGTGGGGGCAGTAACAGTGATATAGAAAGGGTAGTAGCTACATGGAATAGCCTCCCAGTGGAAGCAGTAACAGTGAAATAGAAAGGGTAGTAGATACATGGAATAGTCTCCAGTGGAGGCAGTAAAAGGGATATAGAAAGGGTAGTAGATACATGGAATAGCCTCCCAGTAGGAGCAGTAACAGTGATATAGAAAGGGTAGTAGCTACATGGAATAGCCTCCCACTGGAAGCATTAACAGTGATATAGAAAGGGTAGTAGATACATGGAATATCCTCCCAGCGGGGGCAGTAACAGTGATATAGAAAGGGTAGTAGATACGTGGATATCCTCCCAGTGGGGCAGTAACAGTGATATAGAAAAGGGTAGTAGATACATGGAAATAGCCTCCTCAGTGGGGGCAGTAATAGTGATATAGAAAGGGTAGTAGATGGAAAAGCCTCCCAGTGGGGCAGTAACAGTGATATAGAAAGGGTAGTAGATACTGCCCCCACTGGGAGGTTATTCCATCTACTACCCTTTCTATATCACTGATTACTGCCCCCACTGGAGCTATTCCATGTATACTACCCTTTCTATATCACTGTTACTAGCCCCTGGGAGGATATTCCATGTGACAGTGATATAGAAAGGGTAGTAGATACATTGAATAGCCTCCCAGTGGGGCAGTAACCGTGATATAGAAAGGGTAGTAGATACTTGAATAGCCTCCAGTGGGGCAGTAACAGTGATATAGAAAGGGTAGTAGATACATGGAATAGTCTCCCAGTGGAGCAGTAACAGTGATATAGAAAAGAGTAGTAGATACATGAAATAGCCTCCCACTGGAAGCAGTAACAGTGAATTAGATAGGGTAGTAGATACATGGAATAGCCTCCCAGTGGGGCAGTAACAGTGATATAGAAAGGTTAGTAGACACTTGGAATAGCCTCCCAGTGGGAGCAGGAACAGTGATATAGAAAGGGTAGTAGCTACATGGAATAGCCTCCCAGTGGAAGCAGTAACAGTGAAATAGAAAGGGTAGTAGATACATGGAATAGCCTCCCAGTGGGGGCAGTAACAGGGCTATAGAAAGGGTAGTAGATACATGGAATAGCCTCCCAGTGGGGGCAGTAACAGTGATATAGAAAGGGTAGTAGACACATGGAATAGTCTCCCAGTGGGGGCAGTAACCGTTATATAGAAAGGGTAGTAGATACTTGGAATAGCCTCCCAGTGGGGGCAGTAACAGTGATATAGAAAGGGTAGTAGATACATGGAATACCCTCCCACTGGAAGCAGTAACAGTGATCTAGAAAGGGTAGTAGATACAGCTCCCACTGGGAGGCTATTCCATGTAACAGTGATATAGAAAGGGTAGTAGATACATGGAATAGCCTCCCACTGGAAGCATTAACAGTGATATAGAAAGGGTAGTAGATACATGGAATATCCTCCCAGCGGGGGCAGTAACAGTGATATAGAAAGGGTAGTAGATACATGGAATATCCTCCCAGCGGGGGCAGTAACAGTGATATAGAAAGGGTAGTAGATACATGGAATAACCTCCCAGTGGGGGCAGTAACAGTGATATAGAAAGGGTAGTAGATACATGGAATAGCCTCCCAGTGGGGCAGTAACAGTGATATAGAAAGGGTAGTAGATGGAAAAGCCTCCCAGTGGGGGCAGTAACAGTGATATAGAAAGGGTAGTAGATACTGCCCCCACTGGAGGCTATTCCCATCTACTACCCTTTCTATATCACTGTTACTGCCCCCACTGGAGGCTATTCCATGTATCTATTACCCTTTCTATATCACTGTTACTGCTCCCACTGGGAGGATATTCCATGTGACAGTGATATAGAAAGGGTAGTTAGATACTTGGAATAGCCTCCTCAGTGGGGCAGTAACAGTGATATAGAAAGGGAAGTAGATACATTGGAGAACCTCCCAGTGGGAACAGTAACAGTGATATAGAAAGGGTAGTAGATACATGGAATAGCCTCCCAGTGGGGCAGTAACAGTGATATAGAAAGGGTAGTAGATGCATGGAATAGCCTCCAGTGGGGCAGTAACAGTGATATAGAAAGGGTAGTAGATACATGGAATAGCCTCTCCAGTGGGGTAGTAAAAGGGATATAGAAAGGGTAGTAGATACATGGAACAGCTCCAGTGGGGGCAGTAACAGTGATATAGAAAGGTAGTAGATACATGGAATACCCTCCCACTGGAAGCAGTAACAGTGATATAGAAAGGTAGTAGATACAGCTACCACTTGGGAGGCTATTCCATGTAACAGTGATATAGAAAGGGTAGTAGATACATGGAAATAGGCTATCAGTGGGAGCAGTAACAGTGATAAAGAAATTGTAGTAGATACATGGAATAGCCTCCCAGTGGAAGCAGTAACAGTGATATAAAAAGGGTAGTAGATACTTTTGTAGCGCTCACTCCCGGAGGAGCCGCTGAAATTGAACCACGGGTCAGTCTCCCCGCGCTAGGGAATAAATATACTCCAACACCGCTGTAAGTTTTACAAGTTAAAAGGTTTACTAAAAAGGTTTGCAGCTCTTGAGACACGGTATATGCAGGAAGATTTACAGTACTTTTCGTAACTGGCCAGTGAGTTTACTTTAAAGATGTCTTCGACTAGTCAGTTGGGGCCCTGTGGGTTTCAGAAGGAAAACAGCAGCGTACGCTCTTATTTACATACGGCCTTGGGGGCCTCTCACCCATCCAGCGCAAGCTTGAGGTTCTGCTGACCCAGGACGTCTCTCCGCTCGATGCTGACTGGGGACGCCAACCACCGGATCTGTTGTCTGGCCCTCTGTCTGTCAGCCGCGACTCATCCAGCTTACCGCCTGCTCCCCGCTTCGATCGACCGCGGTATCCTCACTCGAGGGGTCTTCTCTCCTTCAACTGCACTCGGATAGGTATAGAGGGTGATGTCTGTGTCCCGCAAAGCTGGTGAGCCCAATCCTAAGGCCCAATCCACTCTGTCTGCGCTCCGGCCTATCTTTTGGTCTCTTCCTTCTCTGTGTGCATCCGCTCTCCTTGTGCTCCCTGGCGCGCTCTGCTGTTCTCCAACGAGGTGCAGGATGTACAGCTCTCTCCAAAACCACCCACTTCCTGTTTCTTCGCAAAGCATGCCGGGACATGTAGTTCGAATGTCCAGTGTCTTTAATCGTGATTGTCTCCATCTTGTGGCAAAAAATGGGTACTGCCACAGTAAACTTTAACACATCGCTACACATTCTCCCCCTCCTAGAACTCTTGGGTCTCTCCAAGGAGGTACAACAGTTACATTATCCTTTTTTTCAATTTGCTCACAGTTTATACAGCATATACAGGTTCAGCAGCATACATGCAGTGGGTTTAGAAACACTTTTCTCAAGCTGACTCATGTTCTGGGCTACCTCAGCTAACATAGCAGACACTTCGGGCAATCTCTGCACAGTGGTGATGGCCTCTTCAGTGCTATGTCCTGGTGAGTCATAGGTAAGTGGGCGCTGGGCGGTGCGAGAATAGGTTTTGAGCGTTTTTGTTCAGGCTCCTTCCGTTCCTCTTCAGGTGGAAGTACTATAGGTATAGGTGCTCGTCCTTAGGTCTGCACTGGAGCAGAACACTCCTCGAGTACGATCGCTCCAGGAAGGCATAGAACTGTAGTCGTAAGGCTTCGTCTTCAGGAGCTACAGGGTCTCCAACAGTATCCGGGACCCTTAACGGAAGTTCAGGGTTTCAGGGAGTTCCATATTCTCGGGGAATTCGCACTGAATTCAGGAGCTTCAGCCCTCAAGTTACTTTCCCATTGACAAGGAACTGGGATGATCTCTTCAGGTTCTGGTGAGCGCATCCAATCTAAACAGAAACTCTCTGTGCGCCTGTCTTTTCGCTCTCTCCACAACCCGAGTCTGTTGAGACCGAGTAACAGGAGGGACACGTGTGAGCATGCGAATTCGCCGGAGGAAGTTCGTTCTCCACTGGTATCCTCACAGCCTCTCTCAAAGGTAACAAGTGATTTCGGTGCCAATTCTTGAGGGGGACAGCCTTTCCATCAGGGCGAATCTGATACACCGGCAGACCTGGCAGTTGTTTGCAAACAATGTAAACCTGAGAACTCCATCTATCCGCCAGGCTTGTGTCTCGCAGCAGCACCCAAGTTCTTCAACAGAACCTATCACCGGGTTGTAGATCTTGTATTCGAACCTTCAAATCATAGTTCTTCTTGATTCCTTTGCTCCCTGTTACCTGAAGTCAAACGGGCCTGTTCAAACGCAGAAGCCAGATTCTTCCGAAGTCTATCCACGTAGTTTCTATGAGAAGCTACCGAGTCTGGTCTAGAAGATAACCCAAATGCCAAATCAACCGGCAGTCGAGCTCTTTTCCGAACATAAGACGGTACGGTGAATATCCCAGTTGGCATCACTCTCTCCGTACTGTTATATGCATGCACCAGAGTAGCTATGTGACGACTCCAAACTCTGCTTCTCTACATTAGACAAGGTCCCCAGCATGTTTAGCAGCGTGCGATTAAACCTTTCAGGCTGAGCATCACCCTGAGGGTGGTATGGCGTAGTTCGAGTCTTTTGAATTCCCAACAACAACTCAGCAATTGCCCGACCAATCTACTTTCAAAGTCTCTTCCCTGATCAGAGTGTATTCTTCTTGGCAGGCCGTAATGAACAAAGAACTTTTCAATCAGCACCTTCGCCACTGTCGGAGCGCGTTGGTCTTTTGTAGAAAAAGCTTGGGCATAACGGGTGAAATGATCAGTCACTATCAGAATGTTCCCTTGCCCATAGCATCCGGCTCTAAGCACAGGAAGTCAATGCACACCAAATCCATGGGTCCCTGACTCTGTAGATGGCTCATTGGAGCAGCTCGGGTTGGTAGAGTTTTCCTTCTGAATGCACCTCAGACAGGAATGGCAATAACTCAACTTCAGCCCTCATGCAAGGCCAATAAAACCTATCTCGCACCAACTTAAAAGTTCTCTCAGCACCCAAATGTCCATGCTCATCATGGTAATGATCGCAACCACTCTCCCTGTGTTTAGTGGGGAGAAATAACTGTTGAATCTCTTCGAATTGGTCGAGGGGCCCTTCGGTAGACCACCCATCCACATCTTCAACCGCTCCACTCTTTGTAAACCAATCTGGCTCCATCCGGGGAATTGGTTAACAGAATCTCTCGCTGGTTGCAGTCAGGGCTTTATGGTCATGAGCAATCAAAGGGTCTCTAGCTTGATCCGCTTTCAGGTCCTGCTTGGAAAAGGTAGTAGATTTTTCATCCCTCAATTGCGTAGGGTTACAGTAGAACTCCAGGAACAGCCGCGGCCATGACTCCTATGGCCTCCGCTTCAACTCCTCCCTTGACCCGGCGTTCTGTTCCTTGACACAAAGCTTGCACCCGTCTGGAGTCACCTGAGTCCATTCTGTAGTGTAGGGTCTTCTTGATAAAGCCAGCATCTCTCGATTGTTCACCCCAGGGCGATACTTCAGGCTGAACCGAACCCTGACAGAGCGGCCACCACCGATGTCCCGTTGCGTCCAGTTTTGCAGTAGTAAGGATATAGGTGAGAGGATTATTATCCGTCTTAATCACGAACTCAGCTCCATACAGATAGTCTTTCAACTTGTCCACCACTGCCCACTTCAAGGCTAGGAACTCCAGTTTGTGAGTAGGATAGTTCTTCTCAGAAGGCGCAAGGCTCCGGCTCACGTACGCCACAGGCCTCAGCAATCCACCATACTCCTGATACAGGACTCCCCCCAGACCTTCTCGGCTGGCATCCACATGTAACTCATACGGCTTATGAGGGTCCGCATAGGCCAGAACAGGAGCTCGGGTTAGACTCTCTTTCAACTTCACAAACGCACCTTCACATTGACTAGTCCATTCGCCTTGTATGGACTCTTTAGCTTTCCTTGGTCCTGGAGCGGAGGGGTTTCGGTCAGAGACCTTACAGCCTTCTTCGGTGGTTTCTTTCTGTAGGAGTTTGTTCAATCGGCTGAGCTATCTTTGCGAATCCTCCCACAAATCTTCGATAGTATGAGCAGAATCCCAAGAAAGATCTAAGTTCAGTGACGTTTCGAGGTCTAGGCCAAGAAGCTACGGCCTCCAACTTTCGAGGATCTGTCGAAACACCTTCTGCCGAGACCACGTGTCCCAGATATGTGACTGACGGTAAACAGAACTGGCATTTCTCCAGAGACAATTTCAACCCCTCTTCATGGAGCCCTCTTCAAGGACCTTCTCCAAACGTTGCTCATGCTCTTTCCAGAGTCTCCGAACACAATTATGTCATCCAGGTACACTAACACTTCGATTAGATTCATATCCCCGACTGTCTTCTCCATCAACCGTTGGAACGTAGCTGGAGCTCCCGTCAGACCTTGAGGCATTCTATTGAACTCAAAGAACCCAGTGGACAAATGAACGCAGTTTTCTCTTTGTCTTTCAGGGTGCATCGGTATCTGATGATATCCGCTTCGCAGTCTAATACACTGAACCACTTTGCTCCAGACAAACACTGTAAGCATCTTCAATCCGAGGAGTGGCGTATTGGTCGGGATGGTTCTTCGGTTCAGGGTGCGATAGTCTATGCACAAGCGGACAGAACCATTCTTCTTCCTGACCAGCACTATTGGAGATGCATATGGGCTTCTGGACTCTTGAATCACATTGGTTCTCTGCACTCATTTAGCTGTTCTCGCAGATCATTCAAGTCTCACAGCAGAACTCGCCTTGACCTTCACGAAACGGCTTGTCTTCTTGCAACCGAATGCGGTGTTCCGTACTCTTAGCCAGGCCCACATCGAACTCATCTTTCGAGAATAATTGTTTCACTTTAGATTAGAACTTGAGACTGAAGGGCGTTCTTCCACTCAGGTGAAATGGGGGCGTCTTTAGGGTAGAATCTTTCATCTGGAATCTCTTTATCCACTCCCCTCCTAAATCGGTTGGAGGGGGTGTAGCAGACTCTACTTGCCCGATAGGCATTCGTGCTTTAAGGACTACTGGAGAATCTGTCACATTGCACACACTGACCGAGACTCTTCCTCGGGTTCTCTTCAGGGCTTTGGTGGAGATTATTTCAGGAATTACTTCGACTCCCGGTTTCACTCCCATGATTGACATCGGTTCCCAGCACCACATAGGGACCTGGTTGCGATCCGTTCAACTTGACTGAAACCCGGAAGCTCGCTACTTCTCCTGCTTGCAGAACCTTCTCTGTCCCACCCAGTCTCCACAGTCTTCCCACCTCAGCAGGTGCTTTCCGTTCTTCAACCATCCTCTGATAGACCGGTCGTAAGCATGGGGTGCACTCCTTGAGTTGACCTTCTTCCACTACGATGGGGGTCAGGAGACGCGCCACTAGGTCCGTATTGTCCCCACTATCAGAGAGCTTCTGTTCGCACCCAGGGTCGGGGGCACACAATGGCCAAGGCGTCACAGCCTCACGGACTGTCCGATGACTTCAGATCCGATCTCCAACCTTACTTGCAGGTACCCGTCATAAGGAGTTAGTTCTCAGTGCCGATACCCATATTTCCAAATCCTTCAATTCTTGCAGAGGAATGTGCTTTAAGTGTTTCTCATAGAAAGTCTTTATAAATCAAAGTCACTTGAGCCCCTGAATCTAACAGGGCTTTGGTGTAGACTCCCTCCACTTGGATTGACACAATCGGAGAAAGGACCTATCAGCTGGTCAGGAAACTTGGTGGAGGTATCCGGACGCTTAGACCCGTTTTGCTGGACCTGGCCTTTTT
>RXON01003052.1:0-50503 GCA_009667805.1 Leptobrachium leishanense
TAGAATATTAACTCCTGCTGGTCCAGGTCTCTCCTAGAAAACAGTGGAGATTTTAACCTTGACAGTGCAACACAAACACCGGCATCAAGTCCTTATAAAAGAAATGCAGGAACTCTCCAAAATTTACCACACACGCGCTCAAGTAACAAGTTAATATACACACAGACACACACACGCAGATATACAGTAGTGATGAGCCGAACACTCCCGTGTTCGGTTCGCATTCGAACTCGAACAATTTCAAAAGTTCGAGTTCGAACTCGAACACGAACCGAACTCAATGCAAGTCAATGGGACTCGAAAGTTTGAATTTTAGAGTGCCCTCCAAGAGGGCATATATGCAAGATATTTGCCATAAAAGGTGTATGGGGGTCCGGGTAGTGCCCTGGGGGACAGGAAACAAGGACAAAAAGTTTTTAAAAAAAACGTTTTTAAAGGAACAGTGAGTTTTCCATGAAATAAAGGATAAGAATAAAAATGAAAAATTCCTTCAAATATCGTGCCTAGGAGGTCCCCATAACCTGCAAGTGAAGTGGCAGATTTCTAGGATGTATAGAAACATTTAAAAACAAAAAAATGACATTTCAAATGACGATAAATGGTTTTCCTTTAATCTATTCATAAACAACTGCTTGTGGCGGCAGTCTGTATGAAAAGAGGAGACATTTTAGGACATACAGAACAAGTTTAGTGATTTTTTGGCTAAATTATGGTGAAACTTATGCAGGCTTTGGATGAAAGTAACAATAGGTGCTTTAAAATTGGGCCTTTAGTGTCGGCAACAGTGCCATCACACCGTAACCCCTCTGTGGTTTTGTGGAAGAGTGCAGGGTTGGACCCTGTGGTCAAATATTAAAATTATATGAATCTGGTATAGGCATCAGTGGCAGTGCACCCAAATATTGTGCCTTTGGTGGCAGCAAGTGCCTTCACACCGTAAGTAACCCCTCTAGGGTATTGTGGAAGAGTGCAGTGGTGGAGGTTTTGGTAATACAGAAGAGATCCCTGATCTATTCAGTTACATCAGCAGCTATAACAAAACCGGGTCAGCAATGTTTAGGCACTTGTACTGCGCTACTGTATATGGTGAGAATTGGCGCACACCAGTAGCGACAGGAAGCAAACAGAACAGGCAGGGAATACACAGAGAGAGAATAGTCAAAGGGCAGGCAAAGTCGGCAACAGATCGGGTCCTCAGAAGAAGCAGGGTCAGTAACAAGTATACAAACTGATTCGGTAAACTAGCGATGCGGGAATAAAAACTGAGACACACTGAGCGTGTAGCGACGCACAGCGTAGCGGAGAGAAGCGAACATTTTGCAGGCTTGACTTCACTCCGCTCCGCCTCGCAGAGTGTCTACACTACATTACGTTTGCTTCTCACCGCACTGGACAGGAATCCACTAACTAAATTAAAATGTACACACAAATCCGTTTTATTTTCACAAAGCACATGTTATATAGGCAAAAAAAGTTTCTACTGAATAAAATACATCAAAAATTACTGTTAATTTAATAGGAATAGTATAAAAATATAAAAAAAGGTAACCTCTGATCATATATATTAAAGGGAAACGGAGCGCCGTGTATAGAGTAGGGATGCATTGATACCAAACACAGACATATACGTATATATCAACACGCAGACCTATATATATGTATATATCAACACGCAGATATATATATACACCCACAGACCTCAGACCATATATACACATACGCACATGGGGGGTGGCATGTGGACAATCTCAACTAAATGTGCCCCCCCATTCGGCTGATCCCTCCAGAAGAAATGTTGAACCCGACAGAGCAGAGAATATATATATTATTCTCTGCTCTATCGGGTTCAACATTTCTTCTGGAGGGATCAGCCAAATGGGGCGGGAATTAGTTGCCAAAATGTGTGTGTAATACAAGTCTGGATATATATATTTATAAGAATATAGATATATATCTTATCTATATATACATATATGTGTCATACCTGCCCTTACCTTCCCCTATAAACTTGCTAAAAATATACACACAAAAAAAAAAACCACTGCCTGAGACCCCGTGCAGCCCACATGCCACCCCCCTCTACCTGGCTGAATGTATCTAATATATATAATTAAATACATTCAGCCAGGTAGAGAAAGAAAAAAAAATGTTTTATTTTATGTTCCCGGGGACATTTAAAAATGTCCTCGGATTTTACTCTTTTTAGAAATGTGTCGCCTAACCTTAGCCTGGTGGTCAGTGGGGGCTCCCTGGATCCTGGTTGTGGGGGGGGCTGCCGTGGCCGCAGGTGCAGTGGCTCCCTCCCTGCGCTGCCTGTCTCTGCCACATGCACCCGGGCGGCTAGCCCGCACAGTCGCAGCTCTGTCATCCGGCGGCCGCATGCTCCTCAGGGGGATCCTTGGGAGGCCCCTGCAGGCTGCCCTCTACAGTGCCTGATTAGAGGGCCTTGTCTGCCTGATGTTTTAGTAACAAGAATGTTTTATCCCATAGGCTTCAATGTTAAAAATATTCCCGTTTTAATTCAATATCTAATAAACCATTGCTTATAATATTCTGCAGTAAAGAGTCTCTTTATTTCTAGATTTTTTTGTATTTTTAAGCATTTTTTATACTTTTTTTTTAAAAAAAAAATTGAACTTTTGGCGAACGTCCCAAAAAGTTCGAAGTTCGCGAACTGTCGAACGGCCGATGTTCGATGCGAACTCCGAACAGATCGAACCGACCAGCTCATCCCTAATATACAGTCCAATATAGTCACTGACACAGACTGTTACACACAGGCACATACATACGAGCAGAAACAAACTCACAGAAACATACACATAGGCCACATATAGAAACATACAGACAGACAAAGCTGGATTTGTAATTAGGCAAAAGTAGACATGTGCCTAGACATTTCGGTGCTCTCTCGTTCCCTGCACTTCCCCGCACTTCAGGGAATCAAATTTCCCCAACCTGTGGTGAATTCAGCATTCATCACAGGGACCCCGAATTGCAGGGACTTGGCCTTCGAATACTGCCACCAAATCCGCTAGCCCCTGCCACATATCCGCCGCAAACCCACCGGAGGGCCGCCAAACGCAGCAGACAAGCCCCCGGATGGGTAAAAAAAAAAACAACAATTTTGAAAGTGTCAAAATTGAAACGCTGTTTGCAAAACAAACTACTCAAGGAAAATGCCTGGAATTTACATATAATGTCCTATGAATGATAATAAAAAGGTCTGTTACAGAAAAAAGAAAAAACGCTATTAAAAAAATCCTGAAAAATGCCTACAAGAAAAAATCAAATAAAGAGACTTTTTACTGCAGATTAATAATAAACGGTTTATTAGATACAGCGTTAAAACGGGAGTCTTTTTAACATTGAAGCCTATGGGGTTCTCCTGAATAAATCTGCAGAATGAAAACACCGAACAGTGCCGGGCACTTCGCCAACTTTTCACTGCTGTTCGGTGGTCTCAGAATAGACAGAATAGATTAACCATTGCTTCTCTATGGAGGAGTTCACTGACTTTGAACAGGCACCGTACTGGCTGGCAGTTCGCCAATATTTGGCGAGCTGCCTTCTCTCTGAATAGCCGAATGGCCTCGAAATGTCACTGTACAGGGAAATTTCCTGTTTGGTGACATTTCGGGGCCAGATCGGCTCTCTCTAAATAACAGTGATAATATTTAAATTCAAGTTACCTTTTCCTAAATCTCTACTTAAAATTACATAATTTTAAAATATGGACAAAAAAGTTTAAAAAATGAAATATATCAAAATGAGGGATCCCTACAACACCCCTGTGTACCTACAAACGATTATATATATATATATATATATATAACCAGTGGCAAACTGCAAAAAATCCACTCAAAATATGCATGCCTGGGTGCAAAATCCAGAAATCTTCTATGTAAAAATTGTTAGGAAAGGACGCACTCCAGGGCGTAAGTGAAGAGCTAAACATCGAAGCTTTATTGAGACGACATTAAAAAGTGCCTGTAGGTGCTTTCCGACGTTTCGGCCCTCACCTTGATAAAGGCCCCTGTGAGGGCCGAAACGGCGGCAAGCACCTACGGGCACTTTTTAATGTCTTCTTAATAAAGCATCGATTTTTAGCTCTTCACTTAAATCCTGGAGTGCGTCCTTTCCTAACGATTTATATATATATACATTCCTTGATAAAGGTTCTTAGGAACCGAAACGTTGGATTTTATTCAATAAAGTTTGTAATTTTTCCATAAGCCCCAGTGTGCTCCTATACCTGGCTTTTCTATATATCACTTGAACATCACAGCAATTCGATGAATTGCATCCCAGAGCTCCTGTGCCACATTCCCCATATAAACAAACACACACAAAGAGAATAGGACTAATCAGATGGCCAAAATTTTTGGCAGAAAAAAGGCATAACCCAAAAATTGAGGTAACTAAAAAACTTTATTTAGGCAACTTCGCATGACAAGACCAATAAAAAACATATAATTATATTGTAAGCAATGAATTGTGTCGGGTGGAAAGGTGTTGCTGTTTATTATAACTTACTGTCATCTTGTTTACATTGACCTGCTGATGGAGCTCTTTATATGCTCAGGTGGTACCACCAATCGCTTTATATATGTTTTCTGATTATTAGTGTCAGCTAACGGGTATGAGATCTCACTCCTTTATTACACTAACAGCCCTACAGTGTCCACCCGACACAATTCATTGCTTACAATATAATTATATGTTTTTTATTGGTCTTGTCTTGCGAAGTTGCATTAATAAAGTTTTTTAGTTACCACATTCCCCATATGCAGCAAGGAACTCTGGGTAGGATATGCAAATGACCTCTGTCTCACCTTTATGCATCCTGGATCTGTTATTACACAGAACCCTAAAATCAATGCTATGCTACACCGTGGCTTTGTAGCAGAGATAACCTTATG
Source organism: Leptobrachium leishanense (assembly GCA_009667805.1). Lineage (NCBI taxonomy): Eukaryota > Metazoa > Chordata > Amphibia > Anura > Megophryidae > Leptobrachium > Leptobrachium leishanense. Next base: position 4,923 of record RXON01003052.1, read on the forward strand.
TAATAAGTGGCTTCTGTAATACTAAACACACTTATTATAGTGTGGAGGCTTTTTATCTCACTTTTAGTCCTTCACCACAACCCTTGTACACAATATATATATATATATATATATATATATATATATACTTTTAATTTAAATATCTTTTGTGGCACTGTGAGCTGATTCTTCTTTCTCTTGTTCCATAAATAACTAATTTAGTTAATACAGGTAATATATGAACAATATGCACACGTCAGTTTGGAAACACTATATTCTTATTAAAAGCCATTCAAATGCATTGGTTACCACGATTTCTATAAGTTCACCTCCCTAAAATGTAATTAATGAATTCCTTTCATTACAAATTAACACAGATATTTTGAAACTGTTTAAAACTAGTCTAGTTGGCAGTTGATATAATAATTAACATACAGTTCTTTCTCATGGGCTTCATATGCCGGAGCTGATAATTTAGTGGGTCTCTCCCCCACTCATCTTATCCCCCACTGAGTATCTGCCCCATTAGTTTAACCCATATCGAACATCCGTCCCATCAATATCACCCATATTGATCATCTGCATTATCCCTCTCACTGTCATTGTGCTTCTGCACACTCCCTCTCAATTTTCCATTCTACTTCTGCGATCCTTTTTTATTCCATTGTGTGCATTTCTTAAGATCTTCTGCAGTTTATTTTGGAAAATAAATGACAGAGAGAGCAAGGTAATTTCATTTATTTATTTATTTTAAATTTTGCACAAACCAAGCTCAAAATATGCCTTTCATTCATCTACTATTCCAGGAGAAGGCTAAACAACTTGGACATAACATATAAACATAGAAACATAGAAAATGTCAGCAGATAAGAACCTTTCGGCCCATCTAGTCTGCCCAATTACATGGATACTTTACCTGGATTTATCTTTTGTTTAGGATAGCCTTATGCCTATCCCATGCCTGCTTAAATTCAATCACTGTTTTGGCCTCTACCACTTCTACTGGAAGGCTGTTCCATGTATCCACCACCCTCTCAGTATTAAATGCTTCCTGATGTTACTTTTAAACCTTTGCCCCTCTAATCTAAGACTATGCTCCTTCTTGTTTTGCTACTTTGTTTCCTTTTAAAATATACTCCCTTCCTCTACCGTGTGAATTCCCTTACATACAGTATTTAAATGTTTCTACTTCTGCGACTCTTTTTTTATCCATTGTGTGCATTTCTTAAGATCTTCTGCAGTTTATTTTGGAAATAAATGAGAGAGAGAGCAAGGTAATTTCATTTATATTTATTTTAAATTTTGCACAACCCACCCAGCTCCAAAATATGCCTCTTCCATTCATCTCCCTATTCCAGGAGAAGTCCCCTAACAACTTGGACATAACATATAAACATAGAAACATAGAAAATGTCAGCAGATAAGAACCTTTCGGCCCCCTCTAGTCTGCCCAATTACCTGGATAACTTTACTCCCTTTATCTTTTGTTTAGGACTCAGCCTTATGCCTATCCCATGCCTGCTTAAATTCAATCCTCTTTGGCCTTCCCCCCACCCTCACTCCCTTCCTTCCTTCCTGTGTCCTGCCCCTCCCTTATCTCCTTCTCCTTCCCTGAACCCTCCCTCTCCTTCTTCCCTTTCCTTTCTGCCCCCGCCCTCTCCCTTCCTTCCTTCCCCTCCCTCTCTCCCTTCTTCCTTCCTTCCCCTCCCTCTCCCTCCTGTCCTTTCCTTCCGCCCCCCTCCCTTCCTTCCTCCTTCCTTCCTTCCCTTCTTCTCTTACCCCTCCCTCTCCCCCTTCCTTCCTTCCTTCCTCCCTCTCCCTTCCTTCCTTCCTTCCCTCCCTCTCCCTTCCTTTCCTCCTTCCCCCCTCTCCCCTTCCTCCCTCCTTTCCCCTCCCTCTCCCTTCCTTCCTTCCCCCCCTCTCCCTTCCTTCCTTTCCTTCCCCTCCCTCTCCCTCCTTCCTTCCTTTCCCTCCTCTCCTTCCTTCCTTCCTTCCTTCCCCTCCTTCTTCCTCCCTTCCTTCCTCCCCTCCCTCTCCCTTCCCTTCCTTCCCCTCCCTCTCCCTTCCTTCCCTTCCCCTCCCTCTCCCTTCCTTCCCCTCCCTCTCCCTTCCTTCCCCTCCCTCTCCCTTCCTTCCTTCCCCTCCCTCTCCCCTTCCTTCCTTCCTTTCCTTCTTGCCCCTCCCTCTCCCTCCTTCCCTCCTGCCTCCCCTCCTCTCCCTTCCTTCTTCCTTCCCCTCCCTCCCCCTTCCTTCCTTCCCCTCCCTCCTCGCTCCTTCCTTCCTTCCCCTCCCTCTCTCCCTTCCTTCCTTCCTTCCTTCCCCTCCCTCTCCCTTCCTTCCTTCCCCTCCCTCTCCCTTCCTACCTTCCCCTCCCTCTCCCTTCCTACCTTCCCCTCCCTCTCCCTTCCTACCTTCCCCTCCCTCTTCCTTCCTTCCTTCCTTCCCCTCCCTTCCCTTCCCTTCCCTCCCTCTCCCTCCTCTTTCCTTTCCCTTTCCCCTCCCCTTCCTCCTTCCCTCCCCCTTCCTTCCCCTCCCTCTCCCTTCCTTCCTTCCTTCCTTCCTCCTTCCCCTCCCTCTCCCTTCTTCCTTCCTTCCTTCCTTCCCCTCCCTCTCCCTTCCTTCCTTCCCTCTCCCTCTCCCTTCCTTCCCCCCCCTCTCCCTTCCTTCCTTCCCCTCCTCTCCCTTCCTTCCCCTCCCTCTCCCTTCCTTCCTCCCCTCCCTCTCCCTTCCTTCCTTCCCCTCCCTCTCCCTTCCTTCCTTCCTTCCCCTCCCTCTCCCTTCCTTCCTTCCTCCCCTCCTCTCCCTCCTTCCTTCCTTCCCTCCTCCCCTCTCCCTTCCTTCCTTCCTTCCCCTCCCTCTCCCTTCCTTCCTTCCCCTCCCCTCTCCCTTCCTTCCTTCCTTCCCCTCCCTCTCCCTTCCTTCCTTCCTTCCCCTCCCTCTCCCTTCCTTCCTTCCTTCCTCTCCTTCCTTCCTTCCTCTCCCTTCCTCTCCCTTCCTTCCTTCCCCTCCCTCTCCCTTCCTTCCCCTCCTCCAGACAGCTGCTCCTTGAGGTTTGGATTCTTGGCCCGGGTAATGCCGGCTTCGTGTATTCTGTGTCGCCCCTTTTGATGAAGGTTACGCTGGTAAATGCATCACAGCCCCCGTTTAATGAATGGATTGTCATAGAATTTCCATTCTTCGGGCTCATACGACTCATTCAGGTTTGTTTTGCTTCTCAGATTGGTGCTGAATTACCAGAATGCTCTGGGTATGAACCCCCTGACGCTGACGTAAGTACCTTGTGATGGATGGGGGGGGGGGGGTTTATATAAATGTTACGTCTGTTGCTCAGCGAATCCATGACTGACATACTGGCCCGAACTGGTCATCGAGTACCGGGTCTAAGGCTTCGAGGGATTGCGGAGACCTCGCCTCTGGCCAGTTGTGTGTGTGTGTGACACGTCCTGTGTTCCTGCTTGGGGCCGGGCAAGGTCTACATGCTGGATGTCGGCCTTTGCTGTGGGAGGTGCCCCCAACTGCGGGAGTGATGTCACAAACAGGGATTACTCCTGCCCGGCAGGGAAACCACTTGGGCTGCAACTAACTTATTTTCATAATCCATTCGTTGTCAGATTTACATTATCGATTTAATTGGATAAAAATGTTTACTTCAACAGATCACTATGTTAACCCCCCCCTTTTTTTTTTCCTTCTGCAATCTGCGTGTTGTACATAACTTTCATACAGACAAAGCGCGCGTCCCGCATAACTCCCCTACTTTTCACACACAAGGCGAGCGAGTGCCGGCTTAGTGATGGATTGATGCTGCGTGTGTAGCTCAAACCCATGTCTGCTTTCACCCGGAAGGATGCTGCTCTGAGCACTTGGGTAGACATCATGATGCCATCATGGCTGTGGGGTGGGAATGGTTAGGGGCACTGTACGTATCCATTGCAGGAGTAACCTCTTCCTCTTTGCTGCTCCTGCAGTGGTAACATGGTTGAGCAGATATCACGCTGGCTTGTCTGTCCCTCCTCACTTTTCTTTCAAAAGCTTTCACAACTTTTTCATTGGTTCTTTATATCCTTCTCTGTATCTTCGGTCCCGGTGTTAGCCGCGGCCGTAACCCACCTTCGGGGGTGTTCCTGTGCAAGTGCTTTTCAAACGATTCCATCTTAAAACTGATCATGCTGGGCTTCCCTGATCACACCCGTGGTCTTACCTACGCTTCCTTGTTCCCCATCGCGGCCTACACAATGCGCCTCATGCGGCCGTCACTTGACTCGTGCTTTAGCCATGCCCCTCCCGGCCACCATTTTGTGGACCCTGTGCGAGTGAACTAACTCCATGCATTTAGACGAGCTCAGCAAGATGTCCCTCTCCAAGCCAGTTGACTCGAGCCCCCTGCCGTCTAGGGGTGGCTCATACCTCACTCAGGTTCCCTGCATCTGCAATCCGCCCCTAAGTGCCTCAAACGACAATTCAAGTCCGAGGTATGTTTTGCAAGGCTGGAGGCTTCACTCCAGGCCTCCATGTCCTCGGCCGTCTACACTGCCGTCACAACGGATCCCTCATCACTGCCAGGTCACAGTAGTGAGCTGGTCCCTCGCAAGCGAGCCCTCGACTGCGGGGCCTCCCAAGCAGTGGGCTCTAAACTTAAATACCAGGCGACCCCTGGCCCTTACTGAATATTCGGACACCGATGAATGTGAGGATCAGATGACTGACGAGGACGGGGTCCTGGAGGTACACACTCCGGATAATCCTGCCCTCATGGTCACGGAGGCTCCTGCCTGCTCTGTTCCTTCCAGGAGCTCTGTCATTTATGACCCACAGGGCGAGCCTCTGTTCGACCAGAGGACCTCACACATCCCATGTCCTCCGCCTGGTATCCTGCCCCACACATTGAGCAATGGGTTGACTCCAAAATGCGATGACTGCTCGAACAGGTGGACCATGTGAAACTACGGGCTGAGTGCCCTAGACCCACCACTGCTGGGAGAGACCTGTTTAACTCCCATTGTTGATTCCAGCTTTCAAAAATATACAGGCTGGTCCCTCAAAGGGATCGACAGTGTCCTCAAGGGCTGTCAATACAAGGTCCTGGACGTAGTGGGTCCTATTGTCTGTATGTTTTGAAATAGTGGAGGAGGCTAAGACAAAGCTTTTACTGGACCCTAAACAAGTGGACGAGTGGTTGCAGCTTGCGATTTGCCACCTGGGTAACGCTAACGCCGCCATCTCTGCTGAACACAGAAAAAATACTTTATTTATAGATCAACCCCTGAGTTGGTTACGCTGGTCACGAATATCTGGGTTCCAGTGCCCAAGGTATGCTCTTCGGCAAACCCTTTCTCAAAGACTTGGCCTTCCAATCGATTTTAAATCCGAAACGACAATTTAGTCTAACAGAGTTTTTGGCCGGGCCGGCCGCTACAGGGGTCGTCCTTTCGGCTTCGCGGGCTTCGCCACTTCCTGGAGCTTTCGAGACCCCAGCGCTGCTGCAACTTCCAATGCTACCACTGGTGCCGCTGGCCTGGTCACCAGCACTAGAGCCAGTCCTTGGCACGGCAGAGGCTCCTCCCATCATATTATCCCTTTTTTCCAAGTAGAGGTGGGAGGCCACCTCTGTCTTTTTTTTTCCCGTGCTTGGCAAGAAAACTCCACGGACCCATGGGTTCCGCAAGTAGTCTCGGGGGTTCCTCCTGTAGTTTTTTTTCTCCCGTTCAGAACTCCCTCCCACAACCCATTTGGTTCGTGGAGGACCAGATGTGCCTTGTTTGGGAGGAGATGCAGGCGCTTCACAACAAGGACCCTATAGATACAGTGTCCCCCGCTCCACTGGGATTCCTCAGCAATCTTTCTTGTGGCGAGGGGGTGGCAGGCGCCCCGTGATCAACCTCAAGGCCTTTAATGAGTGGGTGGTTTATCACCACTTCAAGATGGAAGGTATGCACACTCTCAGGGATTCCCTGTTCCGGCACGATTTGGAGGGTCAATCTCGACCTAAAGAATGCTAACCTTTCGGTCCCAATGGACCCATCTCATTGCGACTTCCTTGAATTCACGTGGGGCCCTCGCACCTGATGGTTCACATGCCTATCATTTGGCTTGTCATCCGCCCCGTGGTGCTTTACCGAACTTCTAAAACTGGTGGTGTCCCATCTCTGCTTTCGGGGCGTTCAACTGGTCATTTACTTGGACGATATCCTTCTGATGTTGCCCTCCCGCTGGTTCCTGTTGGTCCGCCTCTCCTGGATCATCGCTCTCCTTGAGGGTCTGGGGTTCCTCGTGAACGAGGCGAAATCTGTTCTTGTTCCCTCGCAGCATATGGATTCCTCGTGGCCTAGTCTCAGATGACCTTGCAACTGCCAGGCTCCAAAGTCTACTTCATTAAGGAGATCATATCTCTCCTGTGTGTTGGTCATTGCCCCCTCCGCTCTCTGGCCTGTATCGTGGGACTCCTAGCAGCGGCAAGGCTGGCGATTCTCCCACCCCCCCTCGGCTCCTCTACACGTCCTCTGGCTTTTGTAGGCCCCATTCTCTCTGGTCCAGTCGGGAGTATCCGAGCGGCATCACCCTCCCGCTGGAGGCGATGGCAGACCTGCAATGGTGGCACCATAACATAGTCTGCTGGAATGGGAAACCGATCTGTGTCCCACCACCCTCCATGATCGTAGAGTCCGATGCCAACAAGAAGGGTTAGAGAGCCTGCTTTGGCTCAGAGGAAATGGGGGCTGTTGGTCAGCCGATTGAAGTGATTTTTTTTTTCTCCATCAAAGCCCTCAAACTCCTGGCCGGTCTATTCACCCTCCAGTGTGTCATGAAACAACTGCGCCCACGCAGTGTACTGGTGAGGATGGACAACGTCTCTGCGGTGCATTAAGTCAACGGACTCGGGGGCGGCGCTAGCGTTCAGAGGTTGATGGCTCTTGGCCAGAGGTTTAAGGATTTCTGCTTCCATCAGAACATGTCTGTGTAATCTCAGTTCATTCCCGGCCTAATGAAACTCGTGGTGTCTCTCGGACTCTGTGGATTGGCAGCTGCATCCTTCCGCCTTCTCCACACTATCCTGCGTTTATTAGGCGATGGATGCCTTTCTGCAAGACTGAGTCTCTATGGGATTGCCCGCTGTCTCCTGCAGGACCGTTGCCAGTGTGTGCAGATGTCATCGTCACACCGATTTGGACGACGTGTGGTTCCCCACGCTGTTCAGCATGGCGATAGATGTTCTGTGGTTGACTCAGTGTTCCATGTCCTTCTCCTGGACCCCCACACCTGTTTATCCTGGCGGGTCAACTGCTGCTCTTTTCATGGTTTATCTCTGGCGACCCCATGGAACCGCTGACGTTTTGGACCGACTGTGGACCTTTTCCAGTCCTGCGCCCTGGGGGCGCAATACTCCTACAGATCAGCCTGGGACAAGTAGGCTGGGAGGGGGTTGGGATCCCTTCACGGCCCATGTGAATGTGGTCCTAGATCTCAACGTTCAGTTTGACGCGGGTAAAGCCTACCGGACTGTTAACGTTATCTGTTACGCCTTGTCAGCTGGCCACAATGGCCAGTCAGGGGTGACTATTGGCAATCACCCGTTGGTTTGTCGGCTTTCCCGTGGTATGTGTTTCGCTAGGCCTCCTGCCCCTCGCTATATATGTCTAATTAGGACGTTAATTTGGTACTCTCCCTCCTGGGATCCTGACGGGATAACGAGGAGTTATCCCTCCAGGCTCTCTCTGCCAAACTTTTAATGTTATTGTGTTTGGCATGTATCAAGTCAGTGACGTTCATGGTCTGAATTTCAGGGCTGTGTGTGTGTGTGTGTGTGTGTGTGTGTGTGTGTGTGTGTGTGTGTGTATATATCTTGTCACACTTAGCACTCCATTTTCGTCCTGTTTCCTGCGGATCACCTGTTGTGCTCCTTTCGCTGTCTGTGTTTGAGTCCCGTTCCACTTCCTACCTGTCTTGCCTTTATTCTTGTCCTTCTGCCCTCCCCATCGGCCAGTGGTTTTGGCTACCCTCGCACGCTGGTTGCACTGGCTTATGGAGTTGGCGGGCGTCGATGTTGTCTGTGTTGGGGCTCATTCAGTGTGTAGTGCTGCCACCTTGCAGACATGTGGTCTGCTGATTGGTCGAGAGTCTACATTCTGCACGTTTTACTTCAAGCCTATTGTGGCAATGTCTGATGCGGCTTTGGGACGGCGTTGAACTTGCAAATGGGAGCCTCAGAGTATATGCATTAAAATTATTAAATTATCCTATTTTATGATGGAAAGTTTCAATTTTAATTACTCAGAGGTGAGTATTTCCCTCCGTGTTTTGGTTCCTTACACTCACTCTGTATTAAAGGTTAACCTCTCACGTGTGGTGTCTTCATTCCACCCTCTGCACTGCTGTTGGTGTGGCTGCTGTGTGTGTTGTGTTGATGTATGTCTCTGGTTCCGGCTCTGCCTCTAATCCCAGTCTGTGCTTCTTTCTGGTTTTCAGTGTCCTGAATGGGATGTCTCTTCCTGGGCGTGCCTGCTTGAGTCATTGACTCCACGTTGGTTTATTCCGTTGCCGCGTCGCAGGGGTTGAGAGAGGAAGGGACTGCTCCCGCAATGGATACATATTGGTGGGACTGAGACAATGCGAGGCCCTCCCCATGTTGGGGATGGGTTGTTGTGTTCTTTGCGGGTTTTTTCACGAGTTAACCCTTTGCTGCTGTTGGAAAGTTTTAAATTTTAATGACTGAGGTATTTGCATTTCTTCCTTTTATTGCTCCATCATAAAAAAAAAATTACAAAATTTTTCTAATAATGCTTGGAGGCTCCTATTTGCTTCTCTTTAATATTTAATCACAGCAGTAAGAGAAAAAGTGAACAAGTGAAAAAAATCGAACATACGTTCCCCTTAACCCCTCCCTCCAGTCCCAATCCCCTGCGGTCCATGTCTATATATGGGCTTGAACCCGGAAATGCGTCCTCTTTCTTGCTGCGAACAGGATATGGAACCGGAATTAATAATAAATCCAACAGCAACGAAGAAGGATCCGACGTAGAGGACCAGATAACCAAAACGGGAAAACTAAGGGAGTAGAGGACCAGCTGTGAGAAGGCTGTACTTGAATCCAATCAGGTGGCTGAAAAACAGAACAGAAAACACGGACCAGGGATTAGAAAAAGTCCCGCTACTGGCAATCAAAGGCCGAATTCGGAGCATAATACACGGGAACATTAATTGATGAAACAATTTGTTTATTATAGTTAAATAACTATATATATTATAAAATGAAATCCAATGAAATAAAACAGATATCTAACAAAATAGAGCAAACATAACATTTGGGGGGGTGAGGAGGTAAATACTCGCCTCCGAGTCATTATTAAAATTCTAACTTTCCATCATGGAAATAGGAAAATTTTGTTAAAAGTCATTGACTCGGAGGCTCCTATTTGCTAGTTCAAAGTTCATCTAGAATCGGGGTAGACCAGTGTGATAATGGTTTCAAATAAAAAGTACGCAACGTAGATTCTCTGGACCAATCTGTGGCCCACATCAAATCCTCTAAACGACAACCCAAGGACAAAGCGGAGGAAGCCATAGCACTCCTAACAGAGTGTGCACCAAAAGAAGAGCTATCAATACCTGCCTCTGACATAAGCCAACGCATCCACCGGGCTAAGGTTGCTGATGATACTGGGTTATGAGGAGCCCTAATAGACAAAAAGAGAGGGGATACCCCACTAGGGCGAAACTGACCTGTACGGGATTCATATTCCTGCAAACACAATATTGGACAAATGGACAGATGATTCGTCAAATACGGGTAAAAAACCGAGGTGATGGAGGTTTTTGTACATCTAACAATATCAAACGTAACCCCATCTGGGCCGAAAGAACGTGACAGAACATCTAAAGCACGCACATCCCTCACTCTTTTACAAGAAAAAAGGCAGAATAACATTAACAATTTCGCTGACAATTGTCGATGGAAAGAACTTCATTAGATGGCCAACTGGACAAAAATCGTAAGATAACAGAAACGTCCCAGGTAGAGGTATAACGAGGGGTCGGGGTTCGAGTTAAACGAATGGCTCGTAGCAAACGGCACACCAACGGATGGCGACCTATAGGAATGCTGTGCAAACCCACATGTGAAGCCGAGACAGCCGATCTCCTCACATTTATCGTACGATATGCCCGGCCGTCATGAAACAATTCTGTAAGCAAATCTAAGTAATTCACAGGAGCTGAAAATGGATCCAGCTGGTCTTTCCACACCCAGCTAAACCAAGTTCGCCATGCTGAATTATATGAGGAACGAGTCCGTTCCGAAATGCCAGGGAGAGATCCAAGTCCCCCGAGACCAACCATGCCACTAGGCGACACTGACCCTGATGAAACAATGGGTGAGGTTGTTCCTCCGGATTCAATAATAGGTCTGAGCGTATCGGAAGAAGACGTGGGAAATCTACTGACAACTCCAATAGTGATGGGAACCATGGGTGACCCTTCCAGAGGGGTGTTATCAATACAACCGTAACCCATTGAACACGGATGAGAGACAATGTTCTCGCTATCATGGAGAATGGAGAAAACACGTAATGACGTGATCCGGTCCAATTTTGTAGGAAGGCGTCCGTCGCTATTGCCTCTGGATCTGGACACCAGCTGAAGAAACGTGGCCCTTGAGTGTTGAGTCTGGAAGCGAACAGGTCTATGTCTAAGGGCCCCCAACGAGCGGCAAGCGTTGCGAACACCGATGAGTGCAACTTCCAATCTCCGGAGTCCTCCGTGTGCCTGGAATTCCAATCTGCCACCATATTCGTCATGCCCGGGATGAATTGGGCCACTACATTCAGTTTGGTGGTGAAACAATGGGACCAGAATTTCCTCGCCATCATCGAAAGAGGTTCTGATCTCAGGCTCCCTAGGCAATTGATACTCCGAACCGCTGACAAATTGTCCAGCTTGAGGAGAATCGTACAATTGTTCTGATCTTTCGTGAAGCATTGTATTGCGAACAACCCCGCCAATAGCTCCAGGCAATTTATGTGTAGCGTTGTCTCTGATGTGGACCAACGACCTCCCATCTCCCGTGGGCCATGTCGAGCTCCCCAGCCGGTGCGGCAAGCATCCGATTCTATGGTAATCGTCGGAATTGGTTGGATCAAGGGTCTCCCGTTCCAATATTGGAGGTTCCACCATATTAGATCCGCCCGGGCTTCGTCGGTGAGAGTCACTGGGGAAGAGTATTGCAATCCCTTGCGGAGAAAATGGGCCTTCAAGCGTTGGTGGGCCCTGTAGTATAGTGGAGCCGGCGGAATCGCCAGACGAGTGGCTGCGAGCAGTCCGATCACTCGTGCCAGGCAACAAAGTGTAATATGATCTTTTTGGAGGATATTCTGTACTTCTTTCGGGATCGACGTCATCTTTTTGAGGTGGAAGGTGAAGCGTCATTGAAGTGGAGTCCACCACTAGGCCCAGGAACTCCAGTTTCTGTGAAGGTATCGTCAAAGATTTTTCCGTATTGCTGAGGAATCCTAGTTCCTGTAGTACGTCTGTCGTCCACCGTAGGTGGGATAGAAGGACAGATTCGGTATCTGCCATCAACAGGATATCGTCCAGGTATATTACGAGGTGGACTCCGCGTTCCCGAAGAGATGTTATCACTGGTTTTAGAAGTTTTGTGAAAACCCACGGAGCGGAGGGTAGGCCGAAAGTAAGGCAAGTAAACCTCCACATCTTGTCCTGCCACCGGAAACTAAGATAATCTCTAGAGGTCTTGTGAATTGGTACTGCAAGGTAAGCATCCTTCAGATTTTTTTATTTTATTTTTTTGCCGTCCAATCCCCCTGACGCAGGATGTCCCTGAGAGAATGTATACCTTCCATTTTGAAATGGTTGTACTGTACGTATAAATTCAGTTCTTTCAAATTGATTACTGGTCGTAAACCCCCTCCCTTCTTTGAGACCAGAAACAAGTTGCTGACGAATCCCATCGACTCGGTAGGAGCCCGTTTGTATGGCCCCTTTGACCAATAGGTCTTGTATTTCCCTGTCCATCGGTCCCTCTTGTTCTCGAGGGAAATGTAGTGGTGTTGGGACAAGAGGTTGTATCAGGGTTGACAGAAAAGAAATTGTGAACCCTTGCACCGTATTTAGGATCCATTGATCTGATGTAAGGGTTCGCCATTTGTGAAGAAATAATCGTATTCGACCCCCGACTTGAACCCCAGGAGAGGGAAATCTCATCTGAGATCTTACCTGCGGGTCGTCTGCCGCGGAATGGGGTTTTGGAACCTCGGAAACCTTGCGCGCGCCAAGGACGGGTTCGAGAGGGGAAGGTGCCAGAGGATTGGAACTCCGTTGGTTGCTGAGTAGCGGGGCGCGGAAAAGACCTGTTGTTGGTCCCTTGACGGCCGGTAGGGCGCCCCCTATATCTACCGGCCCTTCCAAAAACCCGGCACCTAAACACACGCTTTAATGAGGAAATTTTCTCTAGTGAATTGAAGGTATTGGCGTATGTACTCATACTCTTGACATAAGCTTCCCCAAATAAAAACCCTTGAGCTGCGCTGTCTAGGTCAGTGTCCACTATGGCCGTCAGTTGGTTATCAACCTTCAAAAGTATCGATTTGCGCCGTTCAGCGGCCAAAGCCGCATTAGCGTTACCAAAAAACGTCAGCGCCCTTTGTACCCAATCGCGGACAGGGTGGAATTAGCTAGTTTAGCTTCCTCAGTGATGTTAAAAAGTTTAAGGGGCCTGCCATATCTAATAATTTATCTTCGCATGTACGAAAGGCATGATCTAGGCCAGTTTTAGGGGTCCACCCTCGATTAGTAATGAATTTAATTATGGATGGTCGACCTCCGGGGTAACACAAGTTTTGCCTGTGGTGGAAGGGTGTGGGCTTTCGGCCTGCATGTTTTTTTGTCTTGTAGCCTTGTCTAAAGGCCGTCTGAGATTTGCATCCACCCATTTCTCTACATGTGGTAAGGGATACCATGCGGTGGATTGAGGATGTGAAAGATCCTCTGGGCAAAAAAGAGGGTCTCCGTAGGGATCGTAAATTACGTTACCCTCTTCATAAAAAGGAGGGGGTTCCTCCGATTCCTCCTAGTCAAATTGATCAGTGTCAGACACATACAGCGCCACCTCATCTTCATCTGGGAGATAATAAGTATCATCGCCACGGGGGGTGGCTAAAACCAATTCTTTCCCAGTGGTGGTCTCTATGGGAGCCGTATCAAAAATAGATTTGTCTTTTTGGGGCAATCACCATATGCGCCCTGCGATTTTGGGCTCTTTTCCGAGATGGGGACTCGGCATCAAGAATTGGCAGTGTTGCGGGGTTGCCAGCCCCTCTAGCAATGTGTTTGGTTTTAGAAACTGCTTTTTCTCCCATGTAGTGGGAAGTTGCAGGCTCTGAGTGAGCAAAATCTGGGACAGGATTAGAAGGGACAGGTGTTGCGGGAAGTGCATTTACTGCCGCCATGACGACTTCTAGGGAGCGGTGGAGGTCGGCTGATAAGCTGGAGACTGCTGTCTGTACAGCTGCGGTAATAGAGGCCTGCATAGCCGTTCCCAATGGGGGTTCAGATAAGGGGATACCCTCAGGTTGATTCTGTAGTGACTCACTAGTCTCCTGAAATTCGTCCGCCATTATAGAGCGCTCCCCTGACTCGGAATCAGATGCTGAGGCAGAGGGAGACCGTTTTGATTTTGTGTGGCATTTGCTCATTGTTGCGTCTGAGGTAAAGGGGAGGGGCGCGGCCACGGCAGAGTCTGTGGTGTAGAGCGGGCGCGAGCTGAAAAGCGCGGCGGTAGCACAGCGTGCGGGAACAAGCCGGCGAAAATCAATTAATAGAATAAACCACTGAAATGCTAAAATTACACAGCGTAATGAATGAAACAATAAATGGCCGGCGGCCGCCCCTAGGTTACAGCCGGGACGACTGAACAGCCAGTGCTAGTAATAACACTAACATTAAGAATTGTAAGGAGTAATGTAGTAATACTTATCTCCACTGCTGAGCAGCAAGAAAGAGGATGCAGTTCCGGGTTCAAGCCCATATATAGACATGGACCGCAGGGGATTGTGGACTGGAGGGAGGGGTTAAGGGGAACTTGTGTTCGTTTTTTGTTTTTTTTCTTCTTTTTTCACTTTTTCTCTTACTGCTGTGATTTAAATATTAAGAAAGAAAAGCAAATAGGAGCCTCCGAGTCAGTGACTTAAAATTTAAGATTTTCCACCGCCTGTCTGGCTTGATCGTGTCCTGGGAGGCGGGTCTCACCATCGCCGTTCTCTGATGCATAAACAGAATGGCCGCAAAAAAGTCTGTGCCGCAACTGTTGCCAGGTGGAAAAGACGCGATTTGTGAAGCTCGCACTTGAACTGTTCGCCGTAAGAAACCATTATGGCCGCGGCAAATCACTGAGTGACTCACATCGCAGAGCTGTACTGAAAAACCTGGCAGGGACCATTTCCCCACTAAGGGGAGGGGTACACAACGCGGGACATGGCTGCAGGCTGCGCTTCACCCGCGGGGTGACCTTGAGCTGATCCCCAGTCAGAAAAAAGTGTACAGAAATGGAACAAAACCAACAGTCAATCACTGCAGGTTTAATACACATCTCCCCTGGAAGCCGCAAGAAATGGGAAGCTGCCACCAGCTTATGGATGTCTATAGTGAAGGGTTGGTTATGGGTTATGGCATATACAATGTTGGTATGTGGTTGGGGGGGTGGGGGTTAGCTAGTCCTGTTTGTACTTTTTTTTTTCTTCTTGTTGCTGGAAATGGCAATAAAAGACTTGGCATAATAATACTCGCCTCTGTGTCTTGTAATAAAATCATCCGTTTTGCTGTTTTCCTTTTCATTGTGCGTGGAGTGCAGTTATATATACTGGGCACTATTCCCTGGTTAACACTAAAATGGTGTTACCTGCAGGTTTCCCCGTAGTGTCCCCACATTTTAGTGTGCGATTCCAGGGCACGCCTGGTCTCAGCACCTCGCTCTGGAACACAGCGCTAAATCATGGAGGGAGACTGGGAACTATGTCTCCAGTCTCACTCTCCTCCCGGTGGCAGGAAGAATTGGCTCGGGCTACTGTTCTCGCCGCGGGATGAGAGTGGAGGATGGGGGGGGGGGTTAGGGGTGCTAAATGATTTTGCAAAAGTGGAATCACTTGGCACCAGCTTGTAGGTGTAGATAAAATGTTGGCTTGCGTGTCCCTGCGGTAATTAGCGCCAGCACTTTGTAATACTGTAATGCTAATTTTGCGCTCCCCATGTTCAGTACAGGAAGCTCTGGAAGCTGCGCAAACTGATTTTTACGGGTTTAGCGTCAGAGATAATATTGGGGGCATGCGTTAAAGTCACTTATCCTGGCGGGAACACTTATGCATCCGCACTTCGTTCTAGATGATGTCAGCATGAAATCGAGGTTAATAAAATAAAGTGGTCAAGGTGGGTAGAGAGTCCCTTTTAAATAATTTTGTGAACAAACTGAGTGGGAGGAGAGACTGGAGGTGGAAAGGAGTGACTTTGCTCAAGTGACTTGACCTGAATGTGAGAGGGAGTGGGTATGGACACAAGACCAGATCTGAGTGTGGGAGTGAGTTTGGGGAAAGGGACCAGACCAAAGGGAGGGAATGGCAGTTCCTCACCAAAGAGGGTGTGGCAGGGAGGGTGGGGTGGCGGCACAGGACTCCAGCTTCAAGTAAGGATTAAACACAGGCATACAGCTCCTTCACCCAGTGACCGTATCCTATTGTTTGTGTTATAGTTCTACTACTGTTGTAAACTGAATAAAAACAAACTGGTTGTGTCTGACATAAACCTAAAACTAAATCACACCTAGTAAAGCAGCGGCGCATCTTCTCCAATCAGCTCCGAAGCTGAGGTTATTTACATTTAACTCGGTCTGACTCTAAACAGTGTGTGCTGCACACAGGACGATTAATCGACAGCCGATTAATCGATTATGGAAATAGTTGACAGCTATTTTAATCATCGATTAGTTGTCGCTTAATCGATTAGTTGTTTCAGCCCAACAGCACATACTGCCCCCCTCCCCTATCTATAGCTATCTATAGCCCTCTACGTACATGGAATAGCCTCCCAGTGGGATCCATACACAAGACACTGATGTACAATGGGTAATAGATACGTGGAGTGGCCTCCCAGTGGGAACCGTAAAGGCAAGTCATGCAGACAGGGCAGTTGATCCATTGAGTCGTGTCCCAAATGGAGCTTTAACCTCTTCACTCTCACAGGACCACTGGTGATTTCTGAAAACTGCCCCTGACAGTCAGAGGGCGTCACCTACTGCCCAAATATCACTACAGCAGGTGTAAAGCAGCTGGGGCTCCATGTTTCAGACACAAGTCCCAGCAAACCGTTGCAGCTTGTTGTGGACCTGTCTGAGGTGCTGGAATTTAAGGGGCACAATCTGTGATTGTGCAAGAATGCTATTGTCTGGTCTATGTGTATCTTGTTATCTGTAGAAAGGATTAGACTCCCAGTCTACTCTACCTGAGGAATGTGTTATCAGTTTCTATTTGATTAGTTTGTAAATCTGCTGTCTGTATCTTGTTTATCATCCTGATTACCATTGACCTGTCTCGTTTAATAGTTAAATTAAACCTTACTTTACATTGTCTACCTCCTCTAATTAGGTTTCACCTTCCAAGAAGCAAATGTTTGTCTGATTAGGTCTCCCGACAGTTTCTAGGGAGGTTTTGTATATGTAAATAACCCATGCGTGTCCCTGATTAAAAGAGTTCCATCCTGACCCTGAAAGATCTCAGATCTACAGCCTTGGCTTATTTCTGGGGGTGCTATCAGGCTTTCGAAGGACTGGAGAGAGGCACAGGAGTCTGCCTGGGGAGAACACGGGGGGGGGGGTCCTACAAGGAAGCGGCATTGACAGATGTCACCATGTCTGGGTACAGAGATCTGTCACGTATGGATTGTTAAATAGTATAGATTTTTATAAAGGTTTAATGACGTTTGTTTTTGTGCAGCTTCCACTTTTCCCAGCGGCGTTACCCGGTGTCTGGACGCTATTGGTTCACATTGGACCAAGTGGTGTTGGATTACAGCAGCCAGAATGCTACGTTCCTCGCTCCACAAGTCAGCGCGCCCAGCAATTACTCCTTCCGCTGTCAATTCGTCAATGATAATCCGTCACACGGCAGCCTCCTCGTCAGCAGCACCAGCAAAGCGTCCACTTCCTCCAGCTGGAAAGTGGAGATTGTGAATTTCCAGGTAACCTTTTAAAGGGCCACTTCATGTGCTCCTCCTTGTAGCTTTGCCACCTTATGTCAGCTGGGGATTTTCTGAAACCATCTTGTTTAATTTTCATTCCCAGATTCAAGCCTTTAATGTGACCGGATTGAAGTTCTCTTATGCGAGTGACTGTGCTAGCTTCTTCTCTCCTGGCATCTGGATGGGTCTCCTCACCACGCTGCTCTTTGTCTTTATCCTTACTTATGGTCTGCACATGGTCATGAATTTGAAGACAATGGATCGGTTCGATGATCCAAAGGGCCCCTTGATATCTGTTCCTCAGACTGAGTGACCGGCTCACTCGGTGCAGCTTCCATGATCACCCCCCACGAATGAAATGTCTGGGTAGTGATGTGTCCGTCTTGCTGTTGTGTGTCTGTGTTTGCCTCTTACATTGTAACGTAGCTGTAAAGGATTCGGGGCAGAGTCTGGGAGCCGTCATTACTTTGCCCCATCTGGTTGATAATTTCTAGAAAATCTGCCCTAACGAATGAGGGCGCCCCCTATCTTCTGCCACGTGAGCAGCTTCCCTGAGCCCGTCCCTTCATTTACAGAGTTTGCAGAGTTTATGTATAAATCGGAGCCTGGTTAACTCTTATGTATATATGGTTATCAGATGGAGTAAAGCTATTTGTGTCCGTGTATATTGTGTGGTCTTTATTGGCGCTGCCCGTTAACCGGTGTAATGGGCAAAATGACTGTTACTGGCAGAGTATGATTAGAATAAGCCGTAACATGACCAGGTCCGTCCTGCCCAGGGATTCGAGGCGGAAGGTGTTTGGATATTGAAAATATCTTCTAATATGAAGCAAATCCACTCAATTGCTTCTCGAGGAACCATAACATTATAACTGCCGCATGGCACACAGCCGGCGGGCTCCTTCCTGCCCCGTATATACAACCTGATGCAGCACAAGTAAATGCTTAGTAACAGTTCCACTTACGAGGACACAATTACCTATTGCTTGAAAAACTTCAACTATACTTTATTAAACATGATTTAAAATACACTTCTTACATTAAAGAATTGTTGTCACATGGATTGTATAACATCATTGATAAAGTAGCCGGTGCGTCCGCGTAAGGGCAACTGTTACTATTCGATTTAGTGTTTAGTCACTTTACTGGTTGCTAACCTTTTCATAATACGCTGGTTTATCCATCGTTTATCTCAAGTAAATGCTTATAAAGGTTTTCCGGGGTCTCTCAGAATTTCAGGCATAGAAGAGACCAAGACAATTCTGGTGCAGCATGAATATATTATAAATACCTATTTTGTAAGGATTTCACTCGCAAATAAAGGCCCCAACACTCGCTCTGAGTGGGTTTGTGCCTATGGCTTGTTTGTCTTCTCATTTCTCAGGTGACCCACACCTTACCAGGACTTCCACATGAAATACAAAGTAGAAGAGACCCCCTAGTGCAAATCTATGACCGGCCAAATACAGTATATTTTTAGCCAATTTTCAGCTTCCTTTTGGAGGAGCTTCCATAGCTCTAAGAAGGCGCACATGTTTTTTTTTTTTTAAATGGAAAAACCCAATAAAAAAACGCCAGGAATTATCTGGGACAACAAGTGAGATGTGTATATATATATATATATTTTAATAAAAGCAATGCCAGGATGTGTTTTGCTGCAACAGACGGCTTCATCAGCTGCTTACAGTTTTGTTGTCCTCCATCTCCTTTTATATAGTTTGATTAAAGCCAATTAAACTCAAGTCCCCACATGTCCTTGATTAATGATCAGTGTGCGTTCCGCACCTCCATTTGGATTCTTCCTGTGCATTACGCGGCGCCGCCATCTTGCGCAGGCGCACTAGGAGCTTATGCGTTCCACCTTCTGCCGATCGTATACTTCCGGTATCGTGTCTCTTCGTGCCTCCGGAGAGATACATCTATAGTTAATGTTCGTAGATCATTGACTATCTAAGGCCACAATTAAACTGGACATGGTATTCAACTGTGGAAGCCAAATATATTGTTTTTAACCTCCATTGTCCCTACTCAGAGGGGGAAATTAAATCTGGATCACATGATTCCATTTCATATATTACACTAGTTGGCAGTTTACTCTCCTCGAGTTGCGGAAAAGCAAACACACTGTATATTTACATTAGTACCCAGACATGTCAAATTATACACCAGAAATCCCCAGGCAGCTAGGGGTTCCGCGGCTGACGTCATTGTGCCATGTGTGATGACGAGAAGGGGCCCGGGGGTGGAGCTGCCATCTCAGATGGTAGCCCCCACCGGAACTAGGCTGCGATCCGGCATCGGATTGTGGTCCGGCACCTCCGGGGTTAAAGACGAGCATCGCTTAAAAGGGGAGACACTGCCCTTCCAAGCGATGCCTGTCTTTGACTTCTACCTCCTCCTGATTGAGAAGGCGAGAGAACCGAAAGGACCTCCCTCCCTTCAGGTGATTTGCCGGGTGATCACCTGAAAATGGCGTCATTGCGTCTGACGCGGTGACGTCATTATGTCGGGAGGGCCCATAAAAGCAACGTCTAACTTCAAGGAATTCAGAATGCTGCGGGACCCTGGAGGAGAGTGGTGAGTACTTGCGAAAGCTCCCGGTAAGCGGATAACGTGTGGGGAACGTCCTCCGCATACAGCAGGACCCTCCTAGGATGTTCCCCACACGTCATCCGCAGTGAAGGGGTTAATTTTATATTCAACTGTTTATATTTTTTTGTTTGCAGAAAGAAGCCTTTAAATTATTAGAGTTTTTAGGATTTTTTCTGGATTTTTGGGCAAAATTTTGTAATTCCAATTTTTCAAAACTTTTTTTTTTGTTCTGTAACATACCTTATTATTCATAGGACCTACTATATTGTTTTGTTTTTCATGCATTATTTTCTTTTAAACACCTTTTAGAAATTGTTTTATTTTTACCCCTGTTTGGCAGCTGATCGGCTTTTTTCGGCAGTGTTCGATGACTGATCTGAGGCGGTCGGTTGTTCAACGGATCGTCATCTGTGTTCAGTGGGCTGCAAGTGTGTTCAGGGATATGTTCAGCGCATTGTCGGCTGCATTCGGCGGTCCTTTCGGCGGATGCATTTATCGGGTTTTTCGGTGGCATTTGGCGATCGCTTCAGGGGACCTTGGAGACCCTGGGGTGAATGCTGAATTCAGCGCAGGGTTGGCGAATTGAGCTTGCTGAAGGGCGCCGAATGAAAGAGCATCAAAATGTTGGTGAAATTTTGGTACTCTCTGTATAAGCCCCTATGAGAATTAAAAAGATATGGCACCATCTAGTGGCTAAAGTTGATAACACCGTGACAGTGCCAGCCATTTCACAGATCTTTAGTCTTATGGCACCATCTAGTGGTCAAAGTAGATAATTCTGAAAATTTTTGTGGTTTAACAGATAATTTTTAATCTTATTCGGTTATCTTACTTTATTTAGCCTAAACCCTTTCACTTATTAAAGTTTGTTTTGAAATATTTAAACTAGTAAAATAAGGTTTATTATAATAAGTGAAACCAGGAAAATTTAAAATTTGCACTTTTGCCCTGAATGGTGCCATAAAGCTGTATAGATCGAAGTGCCTGCAGTTACTGTATGATCTTATTCCACCATCTAGTGGCCAGAGTAAGTGATGCTTGTTTCTCACTCCATGTTAATCTTGTTAGCTTTCTTTCTTTAGCGTTTTATCCTCTTCAATTTATGGCATAATGAATTCTCTAATCAATCATGTTTAATGAATTTGTTGGTTGATTTTAAATATCAATAAATTTTCCAGAAAACTGTTTATTTTATGCCCATAATACTGATTTATTTTGAACTGAATAGAAGACTGAGCTTCTGAGTGGCGCTGTGACTCTCTCAGTGCAAGTCTTTTTAGGTTTCGGTGGATATGGTGTTTACTATCGATGAGGTGTATTGACAGTCTGACGTGCACGCCGCTTATATTGGAGGAACTCGAGATTCATTGAATGATCTGAAAATGAGTTTTTTTATATTACAGCCACTAATCACGTGGCCGATTTATGTAATCATTAATCCATCGCCCATCAGACCGATTTATTTGACACAGGGTGTTGTGTCGGATCTGGTTCCTCGGCGAGAGCTCTTCCAAGCAGTCATTTCTCACCCATTTGACACTCAGTTTTTGGGGTTTGTATGGAAAAAAAAAAAAAATATTTTACACTGAGAAACTGTTAATGTAAAATATTTAAAAATTATTTGGTTTATTATTGAGGCATAAGGACCTTTTTTATATATATATCAGTTTAAAGGGTGGTTTTGGGGGGCGTGGCCGGCAGCCGCACATGGTGGAAGTGTGCTAGGTCTGCTCCTGCAACAGCCAGCGGAACAACGCAGATATCTCCTACCAGCATACTCGCCACCCAGGACATACTTGAAAAACTAGAGAAATCTCAATGTATCCTTCCTGGTAAAATTCTTTCTCAAATTTTTTTTTTCTCGAAATTACAGGGTGCCTTTCGTCACCCCAACTCGAGCCGCTGCTATGGTGCCTCCTAGAGTGAGGAAGCTGTCAGAAAAGCAAGCTTTTTTCACCCCGAAGCCGGGGAAGAAAAAAAGACAGCGCGACCCGCCAAAATGGCGGCAATTCACCATCTCCTTCCCCTCTGGGACCTGCAGTGGCGGCGACGACGGACTAGGGAGTATTTTCCACACTGATGGAGGGATTGCTAAGGGACTTATCGGCCACCCTGACCACCTGCCTTGACACAGTAGCGCCGGACATCTGCCACGATATTTGTGACATTGGGGAGAGTGTAGGGATGCACCGATACCACTTTAAGACCGAGTACCGATACTTTTTAAAAGTACTCACCGATACCGAGTACCGTTACTTTTATTTAATGTCATGTGACGCTTTCCAATAAGAACAGACCTCATATAAAAATTTATATGAGATTGACCGCAGCTCACATGGATTTGCCCCCAGGTCTCACATGGATTTGCCCCCAGGTCTCACATGGACTGGCCCCCAGGTCTCACATGGACTGGCCCCCAGGTCTCACATGGACTGGCCCCCAGGTCTCACATGGACTGGCCCCCAGGTCTCACATGGACTGGCCCCCAGGTCTCACATGGACTGGCCCCCAGGTCTCACATGGACTGGCCCCCAGGTCTCACATGGACTGGCCCCCAGGTCTCACATGGACTGGCCCCCAGCTCGAACGCTGGGGAAGCTGGCCGTGTGCATGAAAAGCACACGGCCAGCGTTCCCCTCCGGCGCGCCAAATACTCACCCTTCCTGAAGTTCCGGTCTCTGGGCAGTGATGCGGTCACGTGGCCGCCGGGCGCATCTGTGACGCTGCCTCCAGCCGAGAGGCAGCGTCACAGGAGCGCCCAGTGGCCGCGGGAACGCATCACTGCCCAGCGACCGGACCTTCAGGAAGGGTGAGTATTTGGCGCGCCGGAGGGGAACGCTGGCCGCGTGCTTTTCATGCACACGGCCAGCTTCCCCAGCCCCGCGGATACCGGCAAGCCGGCCCAGCGCCGGCTTCCGGTATCGGCGGGATGTATCGGGCCGTTTGCACGAGTACTTGTTACTTGTGCAAACGGCAATATCTGCCCCGATACCGATACTAGTATCGGTATCGGTGCATCCCTAGGAGAGTGTCATGCGGACTCTGCAGTGAGCGGTAATGAATTATGCAGGTTGTTGGGTCAAACAAGATATTTATTACTAATAAACATAAAACAGCAGAAATAAATGAATAGGTTCGCTGAGAAAGAAAAGGGAGGCAATAAGCAGAATGAAAAGAAAAAAAAAAAGGTTTAAACAGGATGAAAACTAGGAGACACAGGAGGAAACTAAAATACGTACAACTAAATAGGGAGGCAGATACAGAATCGAAAATAGAATAAAACTAGACAGGATAAACAATAATGTCCATGGCAAGGTATCCAGATATAGGATAAGGCAATCTCGTGGTCGGGGTTTCAAGCAGAAGTCGAGGAATACAGATAACAGAATAATCAAAAGTCCATAGCCAGGGGTCGTACACGTTAAATCCAATAAGGGGGAACTCGTAGCAAATGATTGGGGGTTACCGGTATAGCCGAGGAAGGAAAAGTTCATGGGAGGTCCAGAGGGTGTTCAGAATGAAAGTCCAGCACAAGGGGTTTCCAAAAGCAGGTCAGCTAGGTACAAAGTCCTGACTTCAATGAGGAAGTCCAGAACAAGGGGAGTGACCTCCTATTATACAGGTTGGATCAGGCTGGATAAGATGCAGGTGATTGATTTGAATAGCAGTCAGAACCTGACTAAGTCCAAAACTGAGCATGGGGAAAAAACAAAGTCCTGGAATCTGCATAGGACATGCAGAACAAGCAAAAAAGGAAAAACAAAAGGGGGCGTCAGAGGGTCTAGGGGTTCGGACCGTGACAGAGAGAACCTCTAAACTAGAGAATAAAATGGCGGACACGGCAGAGGCCCATAACGTAATGGCGGCAGAAGTAGACGAGCTGGAGGACACCCGGGAACGCTATGCCAGCAGACCTGGAGGACCTCTCAAGACAGCACAATTTAAAAATAAGAGGAGTCCCGGAGTCTGTGCCCCTGAAGGACTTACAGGGGTATGCCACGGATCTTTTCTCCCACCTCCTCCCGGAGGCCACAGCAGACTCTCTCCTCCTTGATGGGATCCACAGAATCCTTAAGCCACCGTCGGCGCCTGCAAAGGCCTCGAGAGACGTAATCCTAAAATTGCATTATTTCAGGCCGCGAGAGGCCATTCTTCGCGCACTAAGAAACCCGGAGGCACTCGGACCGGATTACCAGCACCTCTCGATCTTACCAGACCTCTCCCAAGCCACATTACAGCAACGCTGTCGCTACTGTCCATTGACAGAAGCTCTTCAGAAAAGATACCGTACCAGTGGGGATACCCAACCAAGCTGATTGTCCATCGGAACGGGTCGACTACGGTTATTACATCGCTGGACGACAGCCGTTGTACTCTGGAGGAATGGGGTCTGAGGCTACCGTACCACCGAGATCAGAGCACACCTCCCTCCGGCAGAATTGCGCCCGACTGGCACTCCCGCTGATACAAGGGATGGCACAGATCCTTTTCGAAGCTCGACGGGATTTGCATCCTCCCTCAGATCGATCTTTCTTTATCTCAACCCACTTCGACATAATATCCACTGACATGCTGGATGCCATGATACCCCTGTCTCCCTCTTCGGCTGAAG
This sequence comes from Leptobrachium leishanense, assembly GCA_009667805.1. Lineage (NCBI taxonomy): Eukaryota > Metazoa > Chordata > Amphibia > Anura > Megophryidae > Leptobrachium > Leptobrachium leishanense. Next base: position 29,338 of record RXON01003052.1, read on the forward strand.
AGTCTGGGGTCTCCCCTCTCCTTTCCTCAGATAGGAAATGAGAATCCCCTCTGGAGTATTCCTTGACATTTTTGTACATAGTTTTACCACGCCGAGACAGTGGTTCGTATCTATCTGTTGGAATGTTATAATATGGTATTGGTTTCTCTGTATTTTGTACCCTACCCTTCCCTTCCCCCATTTTTGTCAGGATCTCTCTACTACTCTCGTCCCTCCGCAGTATGGCCAAGACCGCCAGGCTCGTGACCTTTCTAATCTCTATGCTTTGTTAGTAACCGTACAATGCTACACTTTTACCTGTCTATATGAAATTGTCATTTAAGTAAAGGGACTGAATTTACCAGTAAAACGCCATTCTTTATATAAGACTCTCCGCACTCATGACGCAGATGTAGTTTGTCTCCAAGAGACCCACTTTAGACGTTTAGACCACCCACTGTTACATGCCCCAATGTATCGGAGCCAATACCACTCTACATTTACTTCAAAATCCCATGTGTCTCCCTTTTAATTCATAACCGACTGTCATTTCAAGCCCATAGGATTATTAAAGACCCAAAAGGCAGTTCTATTATTTTGGTATGTACAATCAACTCTGTCCCATACACTCTAGTGACTTCAATATAGGTTTAGATCCCCTTAAAGACAGGTCCTCCCAGACCGCACCTACAATACCCAAAGCCTCACTCCGCAAGCTTCATCACTTGCTCCAACAACAAGATTTATATGATACTTGGCGATTGTTACACCCACAAGAGCGGGATCACACATTCCATCCAGGGTTCATAATAGCTACACTAGAATAGACTACTTTATGGTGACCGGGGCGACGCTCCCTCGGATTGTGGACTGTACTATTTTACCACTTACTTGGTCAGACCATTCCCCGGTGCTATTAACACTAGGGGACACATACTCGTATTACACTAAACCACCGTGGCGACTTAGAGACACACTCCTACGAAACGACCAAGCGACACAAGTTATACAAACTGCGCTGACTAATTACTTTGCTGAAAACGTAACACCGGACGTGAGCCCTCTCACGATATGGCAAGCGTACAAGGCAGTTATTCGAGGAGTGGGTATACAATGGGTTGGCACCAACGAAGGATGTATACTAGGGCTGCAACTAACGATTATTGCCATAATCGATTAATCAAAAAAATAATCGGTCAACTAATCAGATAATTTCGCCCATTTGATTTTAAAAAAAAATTAACAAACTCAAGTGTTACAAATAAAAAACTTTGGAATAACAACGTATTAAACTTTAAAGATTATTTTAAATGATTTTATTAAGATATTAGAAATTCTATATTAAAAATTATAAACCAAATCTTATGTGCAGTATCCCAGCCTTGGCCAGTCTGCTCTATTAACCTCCTGACGGTAATCCTGAGTGTGGCTCGGGGTTAACTTTTCGTACTGAAAGCGGTATCGCCGAGCCACACTCGGGCTGGATACTTAAATGTCCTGCGCTCCCTCGCTGATCCCGCAGTCTCCTCCAGCCACTCGCAACGTCACACTGCCTGGTTCTCTTCTCCGAGGAGTGAACCAGGAAGTGTGACATCGCGATCGGCTGCAGTGTGACTGCGGGGACAGCGAGGGAGCGCAGGACATGTAAGTATCGGCCCGAGTGTGGCTCGGAGATACCGCTTTCAGTATTGAAATTTAGCCCCCGAGCCACACTAATACCGCTAGGGGTCAAAATAAATAGGACCGATTCTCACATATAAAATATGCCAGAATCGGAACGCTAGGGAGGTTAACCCCTTGCAATGCCAGAACTCTGCCCTGCAGTCTCTACCATTAACCCCTTGCAATGTCATAAATTCTGGCATTGCAGGGGATTTAATGGAGCAGATGGAGACTGTAGAGCAGTTTTGGGCTGGCACTGCAGGGGTTAATGGTGCAGATGGAAGCTGTAAGGCAGAGGTTTAGGCTGGCTGTTAAATGGAGCAGATAGAGGTTGTGGGACTGTTTCAGGCTGGCACAGCATGGGTTAATAAAGCTGCATGGTGGTTTGGACTAGCACTGCAGGGGGTTAATTGACAAGATGAGGGCTGTGGCTGTTTTTTTTTCTTCTGCCTTTGATCACTGCCAGGACAGGCTTAATCACTTACAGTGAGCGTTTGCTGGCGGCAATCACCATGTGCTGCAGGGGCGGGCTCAGTATCTCGCGTGAGGTCAGCCGAGATTCAGGAAACGTCAGGCAGACTCATCATTAGGCTGGATACAGCAAGCCCCTGCGATGTCTCGTGATCTCAAAGCCTGTGAACAGCGCGCAGCCGTCCACAACACTCTGCCACAACACTCTGCCACAACAACACTCTGCCACAACAACACTCAACACTCTGCCACAACACTCTGCCACAACAACACTCAACACTCTGCCACAACACTCTGCCACAACACTCTGCCACAACACTCTGCCACAACAACACTCTGCCACAACAACACTCTGCCACAACACTCTGCCACAACAACACACAACACTCTGCCACAACAACACACAACACTCTGCCACAACACTCTGCCACAACACTCTGCCACAACCCACAACACTCTGCCACAACACTCTGCCACAACACTCTGCCACAACACTCTGCCACAACACTCAACACTCTGCCACAACACACAACACTCTGCCACAACACACAACACTCTGCCACAACACCACAACACTCTGCCACAACACACAACACTCTGCCACAACACACAACACTCTGCCACAACACTCACTCTGCCACAACACACAACACTCTGCCACAACACTCACTCTGCCACAACACTCACTCTGCCACAACACTCACTCTGCCACAACACACACTCTGCCACAACACTCACTCTGCCACAACACACAACACTCTGCCACAACACACAACACTCTGCCACAACACACAACACTCTGCCACAACACTCTGCCACAACACTCTGCCACAACACTCTGCAACAACACTCTGCCACAACAACACTCTGCCACAACAACACTCAACACTCTGCCACAAAACTCTGCCACAACACTGCCACAACACTCTGCCACAACACTCTGCCACAACAACACACAACACTCTGCCACAACTCTGCCACAACACTCTGCCACAACACTCTGCCACAACACTCTGCCACAACCCACAACACTCTGCCACAACACTCTGCCACAACACTCTGCCACAACACTCTGCCACAACACTCAACACTCTGCCACAACACTCAACACTCTGCCACAACACACAACACTCTGCCACAACACACAACACTCTGCCACAACACACAACACTCTGCCACAACACACAACACTCTGCCACAACACTCTGCCACAACACTCTGCCACAACACTCTGCCACAACACTCTGCCACAACACTCTGCAACAACACTCTGCAACAACACTCTGCCACAACAACACACAACACTCCCACAACTCTGCCACAACACTCTGCCACAACACTCTGCCACAACACTCTGCCACAACACTCTGCCACAACAACACTCAACACTCTGCCACAACAACTCCTCTGCCACAACACTCTGCCACAAACACACTGCCAACTCTCAACCACCCACCAACCAACCACTCTGCCACAACTCTGCCACAACTCTGCCACACACACACAACACTCTGCCACACACACTCTGCCACAACACTCTGCCACAACACTCTGCCACAACACTCTGCCACAACACTCTGCCACAACACACAACACTCTGCCACAACACACAACACTCTGCCACAACACTCTGCCACAACACTCTGCCACAACACTCTGCCACAACACTCTGCCACAACACTCTGCCACAACACTCTGCCACAACACTCTGCCACAACACTCTGCCACAACACTCTGCCACAACACTCAACACTCTGCCACAACACACAACACTCTGCCACAACACACAACACTCTGCCACAACACTCACTCTGCCACAACACTCAACACTCTGCCACAACACTCACTCTGCCACAACACTCACTCTGCCACAACACTCACTCTGCCACAACACTCACTCTGCCACAACACTCACTCTGCCACAACACTCTGCCACAACACTCTGCCACAACAACACTCAACACTCTGCCACAACACTCTGCCACAACACTCTGCCACAACACTCTGCCACAACAACACACAACACTCTGCCACAACAACACACAACACTCTGCCACAACACTCTGCCACAACACTCTGCCACAACACTCTGCCACAACACTCTGCCACAACACTCTGCCACAACACTCTGCCACAACACTCTGCCACAACACTCTGCCACAACCCACAACACTCTGCCACAAACACTCTGCCACAACACACAACACTCTGCCACAACACACAACACTCTGCCACAACACACAACACTCTGCCACAACACTCACTCTGCCACAACACTCACTCTGCCACAACACACAACACTCTGCCACAACACTCACTCTGCCACAACACTCACTCTGCCACAACACACAACACTCTGCCACAACACACAACACTCTGCCACAACACACAACACTCTGCCACAACACACAACACTCTGCCACAACACTCTGCCACAACACTCTGCCACAACACTCTGCCACAACACTCTGCCACAACACTCTGCCACAACACTCTGCCACAACAACACACAACACTCTGCCACAACACTCTGCCACAACACTCTGCCACAACAACACACAACACTCTGCCACAACACTCTGCCACAACACTCTGCCACAACTCTGCCACAACAACACTCAACACTCTGCCACAACACTCTGCCACAACAACACACAACACTCTGCCACAACACTCTGCCACAACACTCAACACTCTGCCACAACACTCTGCCACAACACACAACACTCTGCCACAACACTGCCACAACACTCTGCCACAACACTCTGCCACAACACTCTGCCACAACACACACAACACTCTGCACAACACACAACACACTCTGCCACAACACTCTGCCACAACACAACAACACTCTGCCACAACACTCTGCCACAACACACACAAACACTCTGCCACAACACTCTGCCACAACAACACACACACTCTGCCACAACACTCTGCCACAACACTCTGCCACACACACTCTGCCACAACACATCTGCCACAACACTCTGCCACAACACTCTGCCACAACTCACTCTGCCACAACACTCACTCTGCCACAACACTCACTCTGCCACAACACTCACTCTGCCACAACACTCACTCTGCCACAACACTCACTCTGCCACAACACTCACTCTGCCAAACACTCACTCTGCCACACACACACAACACTCTGCCACAACACTCACTCTGCCACAACACTCACTCTGCCACAACACTCACTCTGCCACAACACTCACTCTGCCACAACACTCACTCTGCCACACAACACTCTGCCACAACAACACTCTGCCACAACAACACTCTGCCACAACACTCTGCCACAACACTCTGCCACAACACTCTGCCACAACACTCTGCCACAACACTCTGCCACAACACTCTGCCACAACACTCTGCCACAACACTCTGCCACAACACTCTGCCACAACACTCTGCCACAACCCACAACACTCTGCCACAACACTCTGCCACAACACTCTGCCACAACACTCTGCCACACACTCTGCACAACACTCTGCCACAACACTCTGCCACAACACTCTGCCACAACACTCAACACTCTGCCACAACACTCACTCTGCCACAACACTCACTCTGCCACAACACTCACTCTGCCACAACACTCACTCTGCCACAACACTCACTCTGCCACAACACTCACTCTGCCACAACACTCACTCTGCCACAACACTCACTCTGCCACAACAACACTCTGCCACAACAACACTCTGCCACAACACTCTGCCACAACAACACTCTGCAAACACTCTGCCACAACACTCTGCCACAACACACAACACTCTGCCACAACACACAACACTCTGCCACAACACACAACACTCTGCCACAACACTCTGCCACAACACTCTGCCACAACACTCTGCCACAACACTCTCTGCCACAACACTCTCTGCCACAACACTCTGCCACAACACTCTGCCACAACACTCTGCCACAACACTCTGCCACAACACTCTGCCACAACACTCTGCCACAACACTCTGCCACAACACTCACTCTGCCACAACACTCACTCTGCCACAACACTCACTCTGCCACAACACTCACTCTGCCACAACACTCACTCTGCCACAACACTCACTCTGCCACAACACACACTCTGCCACAACACTCTGCCACAACACTCTGCCACAACACTCTGCCACAACACTCACTCTGCCACAACACTCTGCCACAACACTCTGCCACAACACTCTGCCACAACACTCTGCCACAACACTCACTCTGCCACAACACTCACTCTGCCACAACACTCACTCTGCCACAACACTCACTCTGCCACAACACTCACTCTGCCACAACACTCACTCTGCCACAACACTCACTCTGCCACAACACTCTGCCACAACACTCTGCCACAACACTCTGCCACAACACTCTGCCACAACACTCTGCCACAACACTCACTCTGCCACAACACTCACTCTGCCACAACACTCACTCTGCCACAACACTCACTCTGCCACAACACTCACTCTGCCACAACACTCACTCTGCCACAACACTCTGCCACAACACTCTGCCACAACACTCAACACTCTGCCACAACACACAACACTCTGCCACAACACTCTGCCACAACACTCTGCCACAACACTCTGCCACAACACTCTGCCACAACACTCTGCCACAACACTCTGCCACAACACTCTGCCACAACACTCTGCCACAACACTCTGCCACAACACTCTGCCACAACACTCTGCCACAACACTCTGCCACAACACTCTGCCACAACACTCTGCCACAACACTCTGCCACAACACTCTGCCACAACACTCTGCCACACAACACTCTGCCACAACACTCACTCTGCCACAACACTCACTCTGCCACAACACTCACTCTGCCACAACACTCACTCTGCCACAACACTCACTCTGCCACAACACTCACTCTGCCACAACACTCACTCTGCCACAACACTCACTCTGCCACAACACTCACTCTGCCACAACACTCACTCTGCCACAACACTCACTCTGCCACAACACTCACTCTGCCACAACACTCACTCTGCCACAACACTCACTCTGCCACAACACTCTGCCACAACAACACTCAACACTCTGCCACAACACTCTGCCACAACAACACACAACACTCTGCCACAACACTCTGCCACAACAACACACAACACTCTGCCACAACAACACACAACACTCTGCCACAACAACACACAACACTCTGCCACAACAACACACAACACTCTGCCACAACACTCTGCCACAACCCACAACACTCTGCCACAACACTCTGCCACAACACTCTGCCACAACACTCTGCCACAACACTCTGCCACAACACTCTGCCACAACACTCTGCCACAACACTCTGCCACAACACTCTGCCACAACACTCTGCCACAACACTCTGCCACAACACTCACTCTGCCACAACACTCACTCTGCCACAACACTCACTCTGCCACAACACTCACTCTGCCACAACACTCACTCTGCCACAACAACACTCTGCCACAACAACACTCTGCCACAACAACACTCTGCCACAACAACACTCTGCCACAACAACACACAACACTCTGCCACAACACTGCCACAACACTCTGCCACAACACTCTGCCACAAAAACACACAACACTCTGCCACAACACTCTGCCACAACACTCTGCCACAACAACACACAACACTCTGCCACAACACTCTGCCACAACAACACTCAACACTCTGCCACAACACTCTGCCACAACACTCTGCCACAACAACACACAACACTCTGCCACAACACTCTGCCACAACACTCTGCCACAACCCACAACACTCTGCCACAACACTCTGCCACAACACTCTGCCACAACACTCACTCTGCCACAACACTCACTCTGCCACAACACTCACTCTGCCACAACACTCACTCTGCCACAACACTCACTCTGCCACAACACTCACTCTGCCACAACACTCTGCCACAACACTCTGCCACAACAACACTCAACACTCTGCCACAACACTCTGCCACAACACTCTGCCACAACACTCTGCCACAACACTCTGCCACAACACTCTGCCACAACAACACTCAACACTCTGCCACAACAACACACAACACTCTGCCACAACACTCTGCCACAACACTCTGCCACAACACACAACACTCTGCCACAACACACAACCTGCCACAACACTCACTCTGCCACAACACTCACTCTGCCACAACACTCTGCCACAACACTCTGCCAACAACACTCTGCCACAACACTCTGCCACAACACTCTGCCACAACACTGCCACAACACTCTGCCACAACACTGCCACAACACTCTGCCACAACACTCTCTGCCACAACACTCTGCCACAACACTCTGCCACAACACTCTGCCACAACACTCTGCCACAACACTCTGCCACAACACTCTGCCACAACACTGCCACAACACTCACTCTGCCACAACACTCACTCTGCCACAACACTCACTCTGCCACAACACTCACTCTGCCACAACACTCACTCTGCACAACACTCACTCTGCCACAACACTCTGCCACAACAACACTCAACACTCTGCCACAACACTCTGCCACAACACTCTGCCACAACAACACACAACACTCTGCCACACAACACACAACACTCTGTTGTTGTGGCAGAGTGTTGTGGCAGAGTGTTGAGTGTTGTTGTGGCAGAGTGTTGTGGCAGAGTGTGTGGCAGAGTGTTGTGGAGAGTGTTGTGGCAGAGTGTTGTGGCAGAGTGTTGTGGCAGAGTGTTGTGGCAGAGTGTTGTGCAGAGTGTTGTGGGTTGTGGCAGAGTGTTGTGGCAGAGTGTTGTGTGTTGTTGTGGCACACAACACTCTGCCACAACACTCTGCCACAACCCACAACACTCTGCCACAACACTCTGCCACAACACTCTGCCACAACACTCTGCCACAACACTCTGCCACAACACTCTGCCACAACACTCTGCCACAACAACACTCAACAACTCTGCCACAAAAACACACAACACTCTGCCACAACACTCTGCCACAACACTCTGCCACAACACTCTGCCACAACACTCTGCCACAACACTCTGCCACAACACTCTGCCACAACACTCTGCCACAACACTCTGCCACAACACTCTGCCACAACAACACACAACACTCTGCCACAACACTCTGCCACAACACTCTGCCACAACACTCTGCCACAACACTCTGCCACAACAACACACAACACTCTGCCACAACACTCTGCCACAACACTCTGCCACAACACTCTGCCACAACACTCTGCCACAACACTCTGCCACAACACTCTGCCACAACACACAACCTGCCACAACACTCAACCTGCCACAACACTCACTCTGCCACAACACTCACTCTGCCACAACACTCACTCTGCCACAACACTCACTCTGCCACAACACTCACTCTGCCACAACACTCACTCTGCCACAACACTCACTCTGCCACAACACTCTGCCACAACAACACTCAACACTCTGCACACAACACTCTGCCACAACAACACTCTGCCACAACACTCTGCCACAACACTCAACACTCTGCCACAACACACAACACTCTGCCACAACACTCTGCCACAACACACTCACTCTGCCACAACACACTCACTCTGCCACAACACACTCACTCTGCCACAACACTCACTCTGCCACAACACTCACTCTGCCACAACACTCACTCTGCCACAACACTCTGCCACAACAACACTCAACACTCTGCCACAACACTCTGCCACAACAACACTCTGCCACAACACTCTGCCACAACACTCAACACTCTGCCACAACAACACACAACACTCTGCCACAACACTCTGCCACAACACACTCACTCTGCCACAACACACTCACTCTGCCACAACACACTCACTCTGCCACAACACTCACTCTGCCACAACACACTCACTCTGCCACAACACACTCACTCTGCACAACACACTCACTCTGCCACAACACACTCACTCTGCCAACAACACACTCACTCTGCCACAACACACTCACTCTGCCACAACACTCTGCCACAACACTCTGCCACAACACTCTGCCACAACACTCTGCCACAACACTCTGCCACAACACTCTGCCACAACACTCTGCCACAACACTCTGCCACAACACTCTGCCACAACACTCTGCCACAACACTCTGCCACAACACTCTGCCACAACACTCTGCCACAACACACTCTGCCACAACACACTCTGCCACAACACACTCTGCCACAACACACAACACTCTGCCACAACACACAACACACTCACTCTGCCACAACACACTCACTCTGCCACAACACACTCACTCTGCCACAACACACTCACTCTGCCACAACACACTCACTCTGCCACAACACTCTCACTCTGCCACAACACACTCACTCTGCCACAACACACTCACTCTGCCACAACACTCTGCCACAACACTCTGCCACAACACTCTGCCACAACACTCTGCCACAACACTCTGCCACAACACTCTGCCACAACACTCTGCCACAACACTCTGCCACAACACTCTGCCACAACACTCTGCCACAACACTCTGCCACAACACTCTGCCACAACACTCTGCCACAACACTCTGCCACAACACTCTGCCACAACACTCTGCCACAACACTCTGCCACAACACACTCTGCCACAACACACTCTGCCACAACACACTCTGCCACAACACACTCTGCCACAACACACTCTGCCACAACACACTCTGCCACAACACACTCTGCCACAACACACAACACTCTGCCACAACACACAACACTCTGCCACAACACACAACACACAACACTCTGCCACAACACACAACACTCTGCCACAACACACAACACTCTGCCACAACACACAACACTCTGCCACAACACACAACACTCTGCCACAACACACATCACTCTGCCACAACACACTCACTCTGCCACAACACACTCACTCTGCCACAACACACTCACTCTGCCACAACACACTCACTCTGCCACAACACTCACTCTGCCACAACACTCAGCCAACTAATCGATGAGATTAGTTGTTGCAGCCCTAATGTATACGTCCCGCAGACTAGACATACTAACCACTTTACAAACTCTGGACACGTGGAACAAAATGACTCTGTCCCAAGAAACAGCTCATAGTCTCTACTCTCGACTCACTCAGGGACTTAGACACGGATGGTTACTTCCAGACTAGACGCGATTTAAAGGCAACATATTATGCCCTCCACAACAAACCCGGTCGCTTTTTGGATCGGAGACTTCAGCCCGCTAGTGCCCCCTGCAAAATAACTACCCTCTACACCTCTGATGTAGTCCTACACAACCCCAGAGACCTAGCTAATGGCTTCGCAAATTATTATGAGCAATTGTACAACCTCGACACCGACAGGACTATTCCTCAGCCGACCACAACCACCGTGGCTACATATCTAAACAGGATACACCTCCCATCTTTTTCACAAACACAGGCCAATAATCTCTCTTCCCCAATCACTAATGAGGACATCTTAACTGCTGTTAAAGCCTTACCAGCTGGCGCCAGGCCCAGATGGATTATCTGACCTGTACAGTGGCGTAACTAGAAACTTGAGGGCCCCGGTGCAAGAATCCATGACCCCCCCCCCCCCCCAAAAAAAATCCATATTTTAACTTTTTTTTTATTGCAGGATAAAAAGAGTACACCATTTATATTAGTTCAACTAACCTTAATTCTTAACAGTTGTAGTTTCAGGATAGGACTTGGTCACTGGGCAGGTCGCACTGATGACCTGCAAAATATAAAGAAAAATCCATAAATCAAGGAAATTGTACATCCATTTGACAAAGTTATTGCAAAAGATCAATATGGCAACAAGAATATGACAATTTAAATAGAAAATATTAGACTGTACATATGCACAGACACACAGACACTCAAATGTCCAGAGAAGCTTCAAGAAAAGGGTCCACAACAGGGCCAACAATAATAACAAACATCAACTTTTTCAAGACCTGGAACTATGTCTTATGAATAAAAACCTGTAAAATAAAAAAGTTGTACAACAATTAGTATGGTTCAATGAAGGTAGTATTGAACAAAAACAGCCATTCTTTCAACTGAAGCGGAGCATATCTCAGAACAAACCATGCAAGGTGCAAACCTCAACGGGGTTAGTTTAACTGTTAAAACGTCTGAAACCGTGTTAATAACTTGTAACAGAACGTAATATAGCTTTACTTACTACTGCCGTTAGAAGTTACGACGCCTTGCTTTGGCTTCAGCAAAGTCATCTACGATGCTTTCTATGTTCAGTCTTCGAGCTCTCTCATTTTCGATGCTTAACAAAGCAAGCCCAGAAAGTCTTTGTTGAGACATGGTGTTTCACAAATAACTTTTGATTAGTTTTAACTTTGAGAATGACCTTTCTGCAGTTGCTACGGTTACTGGAGGGTGAGGAACAAAAGTAATGTGACACAAACATCTGGGACTGTAGAAGACAGTGCACGGTTTTCAACGAGCAGGAGATGAGCAAGGTCCTTAACAGTGGAACAACTACGAACCTCTTCCTGAAGTGCCGAACGGAATGAAAGAAGTTGCCCCGGAAAATCTGCTGATATATCCTCATTGTAAAGTTCCTGCAGTTTTGTTGCTTCTGATATTACAGTCTCATCGGATTCAGAGGCGAGCATGGCTGGCTGAACTATTTTGAATCTATGAAAGACTGCATTCATTCCCTTAAATCGGTCTGACAATTGGTTTGTGATAATGTCCAAACACCTATAAAACACAGTCGTTTTGAAGCGTTCCTCTGGATCAGCTAATCTTTGATCCATGCACAGCTCATCAAAGTGGCGCTTCACTTTTTTAATTCTTTTATTTGTAAACTCTGCTGAAATTCCCCACTTTTCTGCAAGTGCCGCTGCGGTTTCCTTAGCTTCCTCAAAGTGATCCCTGTGGGTGGAAAGGGCTGTCACACATTCTGAATGAGCCGCACTGGACAGTTCCAGATCTTTAGATGGCAAAACCTTTGAAATTATATTTATATGGCTGAAGATTTTTGTTTGGAGGACAACGAGTAGCACGAACTCAAAAGATTCCATTTTCTTCTTTAAATTTGCAGCATCATCTCTTTCCTTTGGTTTTGATGAGAGGAGGAGAAGTTTTGATAAAGCCTGCATGATGTCAACAAAACGGAACCGCAGCGCAAGCAGAGAATCGTGTCTAGAAGACCACCTTGTAGGGCAAAGCCGTTTTAATGTCACAGAAGATTCAGATGTGAATGAGGAGAGAAAGGCCCATCCGCGTCCACTTTCCCCAAAGAAGGTGTATAAATTGTGTACCACATCAAAGAATGAGGTCACTTCCGCTATGTCAGCGACAGCATCCTGAATCACTAGATTTAGATTGTGTGCTGCACAATGGACATACAGGGCATTCTTTTCCCTCTTTGCTATCCGAGCCTGTACACCAGAATAAACACCACTCATTGTTGCTGCACCATCATAACCCTGACCACGACACTTTGATAAATCAAGGCCCTTGCTCTCTACGCAGGCGACAATATTACGCTCAATCTCTGCTGCTTTCTGATCCTCAATGGCGGAATATGCTGGCGCTTTATAAATAAAGAATAATAATGGCATGAAACCCTAAGAAAGCCTCATTTACTGTGACACTGCAGGCTCTCAGATTCTGATCTCTTTCCACAGAGACATATCGAAATATCTGACTCATTTCATCAACTTTGGATATTTCCTGTGTTGTGTCCATTATTATGCAATAAAATTATGCTTCTTGTATTTCAGACACAATTTCATTTTGCACTTTTTTGGATAGAATTTCTATTAATTGGTTTTGTATTTGTGGGCTCAAATATTTTAACGTGCCTTTGGGGTAACTGAAGAAGTTCCTTTAAAATGGGATCATACTCTGCCAGCAGCTCTATGATGGAGAGAAAGTTCCCATTGTTAACCTCTCCCAGACGCTCTCGGCGACCATGAAAGGCTAGATTACACCTTGCCTGGGTTAATGTCACATTAACAATTCTGTGTAAGACTTGCCTCCAAAAGTTTTTTTCCCTTCTAATCTGAAAAGCACCTTTTCTGTGCATCATTATCCTGCGGGGAAGGTCCTGGAGGTCTACATGGGCCATGAGCTAAAATAAACTTTACATTTGTATCTGTGATGGTGACTGGGAAATGCCCCCTAAAGGTCACAAATTTCTCACCCACTATACGACTTCCCACAGCACTTGAAGATTCTCTAATGCTCGCCAGATCTGAATCGTCAATGTTTGTGGTGTCTAAAGGTTGGTCTTGCACTGTCATGCGTCGCTGTGTGTGAGGAGCAGGGGAGTCCGGTTTGCAGCAAATGCAGGAGACCATACAGGTTGAAGGGCACGGTTTAGTTTATTTTATGCACCGGCAGGACAAAAGGAATATACAGGACTAGAACTAAAAGATGACGAGACACAAAGGAGCTGACATAGAGGACTAAGAGAAAAATGAATAAACTAGACACAGGCTGGATACAGAGGGGCATGACATGAACTAGACACAGGCTGGATACAGAGGGGCATGACATGAACTAGACACAGGCTGGATACAGAGGGGCGTGACATGAACTAGACACAGGCTGGATACAGAGGGGCGTGACATGAACTAGACACAGGCTGGATACAGAGGGGCATGACATGAACTAGACACAGGCTGGATACAGAGGGGCATGACATGAACTAGACACAGGCTGGATACAGAGGGGCGTGACATGAACTAGACACAGGCTGGATACAGAGGGGCATGACATGAACTAGACACAAGATACAGAGGGGCGTGACATGAACTAGACACAGGCTGGATACAGAGGGGCGTGACATGAACTAGACACAGGCTGGATACAGAGGGGCGCGACATGAACTAGACACAGGCTGGATACAGAGGGGCATGACATGAACTAGACACAGGCTGGATACAGAGGGGCGTGACATGAACTAGACACAGGCTGGATACAGAGGGGCGTGACATGAACTAGACACAGCTGGATACAGAGGGGCATGACATGAACTAGACACAGGCTGGATACAGAGAGGGCGTGACATGAACTAGACACAGGCTGGATACAGAGGGGCATGACATGAACTAGACACAGGCTGGATACAGAGGGGCATGACATGAACTAGACACAGGCTGGATACAGAGGGGCATGACATGAACTAGACACAGGCTGGATACAGAGGGGCGTGACATGAACTAGACACAGGCTGGATACAGAGGAGCACGACATGAACTAGACACAGGCTGGATACAGAGGGGCGTGACATGAACTAGACACAGGCTGGATACAGAGGGGCGTGACATGAACTAGACACAGGCTGGATACAGAGGGGCATGACATGAACTAGACACAGGCTGGATACAGAGGGGCGTGACATGAAGTGAACTAGACACAGGCTGGATACAGAGGGGCATGACATGAACTAGACACAGGCTGGATACAGAGGGGCATGACATGAACTAGACACAGGCTGGATACAGAGGGGCGTGACATGAACTAGACACAGGCTGGATACAGAGGAGCACGACATGAACTAGACACAGGCTGGATACAGAGGAGCACGACATGAACTAGACACAGGCTGGATACAGAGGGGCGTGACATGAACTAGACACAGGCTGGATACAGAGGGGCGTGACATGAACTAGACACAGGCTGGATACAGAGGGGCATGACATGAACTAGACACAGGCTGGATACAGAGGGGCGTGACATGAACTAGACACAAGATACAAAGGGGCGTGACATGAACTAGACACAGGCTGGATACAGAGGAGCACGACATGAACTAGACACAGGCTGGATACAGAGGGGCGTGACATGAACTAGACACAGGCTGGATACAGAGGGGCATGACATGAACTAGACACAGGCTGGATACAGAGGGGCATGACATGAACTAGACACAGGCTGGATACAGAGGGGCGTGACATGAACTAGACACAGGCTGGATACAGAGGAGCACGACATGAACTAGACACAGGCTGGATACAGAGGGGCGTGACATGACTAGACACAGGCTGGATACAGAGGGGCGTGACATGAACTAGACACAGGCTGGATACAGAGGGGCATGACATGAACTAGACACAAGATACAAAGGGGCGTGACATGAACTAGACACAGGCTGGATACAGAGGGGCGTGACATGAACTAGACACAGGCTGGATACAGAGGGGCGTGACATGAACTAGACACAGGCTGGATACAGAGGGGCATGACATGAACTAGACACAAGATACAAAGGGGCGTGACATGAACTAGACACAGGCTGGATACAGAGGGGCATGACATGAACTAGACACAGGCTGGATACAGAGGGGCGTGACATGAACTAGACACAGGCTGGATACAGAGGGGCGTGACATGAACTAGACACAGGCTGGATACAGAGGGGCGTGACATGAACTAGACACAGGCTGGATACAGAGGAGCGTGACATGAACTAGACACAGGCTGGATACAGAGGGGCATGACATGAACTAGACACAGGCTGGATACAGAGGAGCGTGACATGAACTAGACACAGGCTGGATACAGAGGGGCATGACATGAACGAGACACAGGCTGGATACAGAGGGGCATGACATGAACTAGACACAAGATACAAAGGGGTACTTACACAGAAGCAGGATAATAACAGAGGCAGATTACAGGACACAGGGACAGATACACAAATAGCAGAGGGTCTATGGTGGAGGAGCAACAAAGAGGTCTTGGTACAGGGGTCAGCAGGAGTCCATATGAATGGTGGAAGTCCTTGAAATAAACAGAAGTCCTTTTGGCAAAATGAGGGGATAATCCAAATAGCAACGAAAAGTCCAGTAGGGAAGACAAGGGGGTCTGGAATCCAGGTACAGGCAGGTTTACACAGCGTGTGACTCAGGGGTCAGATGTTAATGCTGAAGTCCCGAGCATTGGGCGTAGTCCCCCTATATGGAGACCTGGGCAGGTGAGGGGTAATTAAACTCAGGGACAAACATATGGGAAATACTGGGCTGGAGGATGGGGAACTGGATCAAAGCAAGGGCTAGATGGGAAATCTGGAATGGGACAGAACAGGGAAGATGGTAGTTCAGACCCATATCAAGGCCTTTTGCGGTGTCTGCGGCGACGGGCATGACATGCACTGAGCTGTTGCCTTCAAGTGGATCTATGTTCTCGTCTTCCAGTGTAGACTCGGTGGAATGAGTGCCCTCAAAGACTGCCATCTCACCAATTTGTGCAATATTTGCACTTTCTTCTTCAATACCTTTTTCAGTTTCCTCATTTCTAACCTCAGAACTCTGAGCCACAGTTTTAGGAGTGGAGAAGAACTGGCTTATTTTAGGGAGTTTTTTGAAGTGTCATCTGCTCTTCCTTTGCCTTTTTACGCTTGTGAGCACCGCTCTTGGACTGAGTGGATGACGACATTATATATTTCTGTAAATAAAGCATATGACAGCTAATAGTATGCAAGCTCTTTAGGCAAGGAGGTAATGTTGTATCTATTGAGATAATCAAATACAATTATTTAATGTTTAAATTCAACCATTTTTACAAAGATCAGTCATGCATGGCCCTACTTCTTTTCATTAACCCTCCCCACTCTTTTCAATTCATAACCCCCCAGTCTTCTCATTTGCCAATTGTATCAGCCAAGTGCTGCAAACGTTACAGCCAAGTGCAGCAAACGTTACAGCCAAGTGCGGCAAACGTTACAGCCAAGTGCGGAAAACAGAACAAACAGTATCAGCCTGAATCTCAAACGGAATGCAGTTGGCATGGTAGACACAGCCCCCCCCCCGTAATGCAGGAGCCAGGAGGCCACCTTAATGAAAGGGCTCCCCCCCGTAATGCAGGCCACCTTATTGAAAGCCCCCCCCCAGTAACGCAGGCTGAGCTGAGGCCACCATACTCAAGGGCCCCCCCCACAGTACTCACGGCCCCCCACGATACTCATGGGCCCAGCCCCCACGGTAATGCAGGCCTGGCTGCCATATTGGAAGAGCCCCCCAGCCCCCATGATAACGCAGGCCAGGCTGTCTGCCGTATTGGTATTGAGACCCCCCAATTTGATTTTGAACATAATTACCTGAGTCAGGTGGCGTGCTGCTGATGCTGAAAAAAATTATGATGTCAATAATGTGATGTGTGGCCTCAGGAGAGACAGTGACTGTCACGGGCAGAGTCTGCTGCAGCGGTGCGGTGGTGGCGCCAGGCCCAGCTGAATGTATGGATTGGAATCGGAATGTGACCGGGTCGGCTCAGAGTGGGTGAGTGGGAGGCAAGCACTGGGACAATCAGTGACTGTCACGGCCAGGGCACTCCACGGGAGTCTGCTGCTGCGATGTGGTGGGTCACGGGTGCCAGACAGACTGACAGTCAGTGACAGTGGGACTGTGAGCCTGCCATATAGGACTGGAGACGCCCAGAGAGGAAGCGTTCCGGCCGCGAGGAAGACAACTTCCGGCCGCGCATTAATTCCAGGCCGGCCCGCTCGCTCGACGCTCACTGTCTCCTTGGCCGTGCCCACACACACATGGACACACGTGCGGGCGGAGGCGGAGCAGGCGAGCGAGCAGGGAGAGGGGGACGGGGGAGGAACTTAATCATCAGGATGACAAGGCTCATCATCGGAATGCGTTGATCGCGGCTGCTGCAAAAAATAGTGCGCTGTCGAAATTAGCCGCCGAAATGTTACCGGAATCTGCTAGGTTCACTTCAGGACGGCGCCGGATCGGACACGGACAAGGATTGTCTGAACACGAGTCTCTTCAGGAAAGGCAAACTTTATTTGTGTCGTCACACAATGCTCACACAGGATTAAATCGCAAAGAGTGAGCCCCGAACTCACCCCGGCGAGGGGTTTTATACCCCGAATACATAATTAGGTACATCCCAATTAGCCCACCTCCCTGTGACACCTATCCCACCCCACGTGGGTTAGTACCTCCCTTTGTTAATTACAAAGGCATTCCATACATTGACCGTAAATTGGCAAACATCATGTTAGTCTGACAGTTTGTGATTTGCCTGCCGCACTCAATCTGGGCCGTGCCCACCTCCCTAGAGGCTGTGTTTGTTTGTTTCAGATAAGACATGGTCTGGTTTCTACGCTCTCTTTGTCTCTCTGCAGGCCTCACTGACCTTGGTGTATCCATTTGTCATCCTGTCTTTCCGTGCCAAGAACAGCCCGGATCTTCCCTTGGCTTAATTGCCTCTCTTGTTAGTCTATGTCACGGGGACCCAGGGGATGCGGCGCCTGGCAGCAGCTTCCTCGCTGCTCGCTGGCCAGGCGCCGAATGTAAGCGCTTCCGGGCCGCTCACGTGGGACGCCAAGGGCGGGGCCTGGCGCTGTGACGCGGACCCGCCGGGTTTAAAACCCAGTCTCTCCCATACACCGGTGCCCTGACGTGGTATTCACCTCCCGCAGAGCTCTTGTGTGATTTTGGCTATCTCCTGTGTTAACCCTGTGTATGACCCTTGGCATTGGCAAACGAACCCTCCTGTGTATGACCCTTGGCATTGGCAAACGAACCCTCCTGTGCATGACCCTTGGCATTGGCAAACGAACCCTCCTGTGCATGACCCTTGGCATTGGCAAACGAACCCTCCTGTGTATGACCCTTGGCATTGGCAAACGAACCCTCCTGTGTATGACCCTTGGCATTGGCAAACGAACCCTCCTGTGTATGACCCTTGGCATTGGCAAACGAACCCTCCTGTGTATGACTCCTGGCATTGGCATTTACTCTGTTCTAGGTTCTGCCCTTAACGTTGGTACCGAGGTCAGTCTGTGTGGCACCCTAAGCACACATCAGACTACCTCTGCTATTACTAAAGTCCTAGGGAGGACTTGTGATCTGGTCTGTACCCCTGTCTGGTATTTCCCTTTCTTTGTCTGTTACCTGTTTCGTTGCCTTTATAGCTTTGCCGACCATTCAAGGATCGGAAGAGTAGAAAGGGAGCTGCATAAAGAGATTTATATCTTAGTAGTCAGAAAGATTCGTGACAATACTCTATTCCATACCTCTGTCTGGTGTTACCCTTGTTTATATATTGTCTGGTTATTTGTCTGTTTAGTATTGCCGACCATTCAAGGATCGGAAGGGTAGAGAGCGGTCTGCGTAAAGGGACCACACTTTTGGTAATCAGGGGGATCCGTGACATTACGTCAGGGCCAATGGATCCCGCAGACCTCTCTAACCAGCTGGCACGTATCGCAGCCAGACAAGAGGAAAGGACCATAGGATGGACCAGATTTCTCTCGCTCTGCAAACCCTGTTAAATCGGTCCAATACAGGTACCACAAACCTCCAGATCCAGTGTTACCTAGGGTCAGTTCCGTCCCCCTGAAGGACATAGGCTTAGTATGAAGGCACCCCTACGCTATGATGGTACACCAAGCCTATGTCGGGGGTTTTTGACTCAACTCGAGATTCTGTTTGAGAACAATCCAGGTTCTTGTATGTCTGATAAAGCTAAAGTAGGATATCTGATTAATCATTTAACAGAAAAAGCTTTATTGTGGGCTACGCCGTTGTGGGGAAATAAGAAACCCATCATTTATGACTATGAGGGTTTTACCTCTGAGTTAAAACGTACCTTTGATCCCTCTAGAAGGGCTACCAATGCGGGTAGGTCCTTGTTTCATATCAAACAAGGTAATAAGAGGGTTGCCGATTATGCCATAGAGTTTAAGACTTTGGTTTCTGAAGTACTTTGGCCGAACGACGTTTTAACCTTAGCCTTTACCGAAGGCTTGAACGAGGCTTTTATGTTTGAACTGGCTCCCTTAAAAGTACAGAAAGTCTGGACCACCTGATAGATTTCTGTATAGCCATGGACGATCAAATCAGGGAAAGGAGACACACAGAAGATAGACCCAGAAGGGTCTTGCCTCCTTTACCCTCGTTACCCAGACACCCCAGTACATCAGGTGGTTCGGAGAATGAAAAAACTGTTTTACCGGTCGTTGAACCCATGCAAATAGGGAGGACAGGTATTTCAGAAGCAGAAAAAGCTCACAGAAAAGAAAAGGGCTCTGCTTTTATTGTGCAGGGGCA
>RXON01003053.1:0-36393 GCA_009667805.1 Leptobrachium leishanense
GAATGATAATAAAAAGATCTGTTACAGAAAAAAAAACGCTATTGAAAAAAATAAAATCAGAAAATATTTTGACGGAAAAATCCTGTAAAATGCCCAAAAAACTCTAAAAAAAATAAATAAAAGAGACTTTTTGCTGCAGATTAAAAGAAAATACGGTTTATTAGATATTGAATAAAAACAGGAATATTTTTAACATTGAAACCTACGCGATTTGTCTGAATAAACCTGTCGAATGAAACCACCAAACATCAGGGCATTTCTCTGACATTTCTCTGCTCTTTGGTGTTGTTCTCTGAATAGGTTAACCATTGCTTCTCTATGGGGATTTCACTGCCGTCGAACAGGCACCATATTTGCTGACAATTTGCCAAAATTGGCGAACTGTCTGCTTTCTGAATAGTCGAATGACAGCAAAATTGCACCATATGGGGAAATTCCCTGTTCGGTGCAATTTCATGACCAGATCGTCTTTCTCTGAATAACCCCTTATGTTTCAGTCTATTGGTGTCAGAGAGAGAGATGTCAGTCTCTTCTCTCTTGATTTGTAAGACTGATATTCTGTACAGTTCCACGCCACCATCGATCTAAGAAGGCCAAAACCGGTACAGCATCATTCCTAAAGGCCTAGATCCACCCCTCATCTCATATCCAGCTTTGGTTTCCACGTAGCCTGCAAGAGATACAGGTGCTCATAATTAAAGCCAGAACTTCCCTAAAAAAGGGCAAAGCACCCACAGTGCTTTGCTTTTTCATTATTCTTTATGCTCTGCTGTTTCCAAAAAGCTGCAACAAATCAAAGCCTATCCTGACTACCATATCCCTCTGCTGGATCCCTTACTACTGAACTTTTGCTAGAACTCTGGACTTTGCTTTTGTCTAAACCCTTCTGCTGGATCTCCTATTGACGAACCCCTGCTTGTGTACTGGACTCTGCTTTTGCCAAAACCCCTTGCTGGATTTCCTGTCGCCGAACCCCGGAATCCGTTAACACCAAGTCCCTGGCTCTGGTTAACTTTTCGCTGACCAGAGCCAGGCGTTAATCAGCGCTAGTAGATTGTAATCCTAACGCTGATTAACACTTTGTGCTCCTGCTTAAGATGGGGAGCGCAAAGTACAGTAACCTCGCGCTGAAAAGAGCAAGGTACCAAACACAAATGGGTTTCTTAACCCGTTTGCATTTGGATTGTAATATGCAGTAAACACCGCAGCAAATGTTAATGTTCACGCAAGTGAGCGTTAACGTTTGCGTCAACATTGTAATTTGGCCCTTCCTGTCCTGTCCATCTACCCTCTTTAGTCAGCCCCCTTTCTGTCCTGTTTATTACTTAGTCCTGTTCTCTAGCCTTGCCTTTTACCTGTATTTGCTAAATATCCAGTGTATACCTATTGTTCCTCAGTGTCTTTAGTTTAATCTTATTATTGTTATCGTTTATCCATTGTCTTCCGTATCTCAACCAACTTCCTTTTTATTTCCTTTATTTCTTTATAATCCCTGTTTAGATAAAACCCCATATTTTTCATATACTTGCCTATACTCCCTTCTGTTCATCGCACATTGGGCTCAACCTTACAACCCTGCGAGCTGAACCCCGGAACCAGCTCCTGACATATTCTGGCAGAGTTCTTCAAAGAGAGGCTAGAATACTTGGAACTGGTCCCAACTTGGACATTAAAGGCAAGTCGCAAATGGAAAAAGTTTTCCATTTGTGGCTCGTCTTTAACGTCCGTATTGCGACCAAGGTGCTTTGTCAGCAGTGCGAGTCTTAATGCATCTGAGTTGTAAAAAGGTGTAACGCTGGCGGCGCTAAGTGCCTCGGTCTTATCAGCTCCAGGATTCCATACGACTCTGTGGAGTCTGTGGAATAAGATCCGGCCGGACGACAGAGGTTTACATGGAGGAACACTGCAAACTATTCGTTTCCAGTCTTCAGCTGCCTGCAGAGTGAGGAAGCGGCCAATCTGAGGTGAGTATGAGATTTTTAGGTAGGGTTAAATTAATGTGTTAATTGATTGTGCTTAAGTGTAATCACTTAACACCAGGGTCTGAAAACATTATTTATACCTGAATAGTGTCAGACACAGATGGAGGGTGAGCTCCTTGGAATAACTCGTTCTCCATCTGCAATGGGACACATTAACGTCTCCCATACAAAGTATAGGAGACGTTAATGTAGAGTAACCTGGCACTACATCTGAGATGTAAGCTGAGCTATATACATTAGAATGAGATATTCTAAAATTACTGGTCGTGACATCTGTGCATAACTGACAACATTTATGGGGTTATTCAAAGAGCACCGAAATTTCAGCAAACTTTTGGTGCGCTCTCATTTGGCGCACTTCGCCGAGCTCCATTCGCTGACCCTGGGGTGAATTCAGCATTCACCTCAGGGTCACTGAATGCCGCCGATAAACCTGCCAAACGCAGTCACAAACTGCCAAATGGCGTGGATAAACCTGCCGAACGCCGTTGCTAAATCCACTGAATGCCATCGATAAAGCGCCGAACGCAGCCGCAAACCGCCGAACAGATCGCCGAAGGCCGCCGAAAAAAGCCAACAAGCCATCGAACAGGGGTAAATAAAAAAAGCCAATTTTTAAAAGACGTTTAAACCAAGGAAAATGCATGGAAATAACATATAAGGTCCTAATGAGTAATAATAAAGAGGTCTGTTACAGAAAAAAAAAATATCGGGATCAAAAATGTTGCCAAAATATTCCAGAAAAACACCTAGCAAATCACCTAGCAAATTCTAAAAAATAAATGAATACAATTAATTTTTGCTGCAAATAAAAAAAAGTGGTTAAATAAAAATGTAATAAAAACAGGGATTTTTTTTACATTGAAACCTATGGGATTCGCCTGTTTAAACCTGTCAACAAAAACACTGAAAATCTGGGCATTTTGCCAACTTTTCGAGGCTGTTCGTCATTCTCTGAATAGATTAACCATTTCTTCTCTATAGGGAAGTTCACTGTCGACGAAGGTCACCATATTTTGCTGGCAATTCGCCAATATGTTGTGCATTGCCAGCTTTCTGAGTAGCTGATATGCCACGAAATTGCACCGTACGAGCAAATTCACTGTTCAGTGCAATTCGGCAGCCAATTCTGCTCTTCTGAATAACTCCTTTAAATCTTTTGCTGCGGATGACATGTGGGGCATGTCCTGAATGACTCCCGCTATATGCGGAGGACGTGCCCCACACGTCATCCGCCAGCGGGAGCCCCGGCGGAGACACTTACCTCTCTGTCCGGGGTCCCGTGGCGTTCTGTCTTCAGGGAAGCTTGCGCGATGATGTCATTTCCCGACGACCCCCGGGAAAGCCGGGAGATCGCCTGAAAGGGAGGGGGATCCTTTTGGATCCCTCTCCCTCCCGATCGGGGGGATTTTCTGGCAAAAACCAGGCACCGCTTTGAAGGGCAGTGTCTGCCCTTTAAAGCAGTGCCTGATTTTTAACCCTGTAATTGCTATATCGCGATCGGCGCCGCTCGGCAGCCGATCGTAATCTGGCTCTGGTGGGGGCCGCCATCTTGGATGGCGGCTCCACCTCCGGGTTCCCCCTCGGCTCCTGACGTGTCGTGCATGCTGCCCGGGGATTTCCCAAGGAAACCCCCTGGTGGAGATACGGGGTTCATTTGAACCCTGATATCCCCAGAACCGTGGCAGCTAGAGAGTCATAACATGGTGTTATTCGAAAGGCCTGAGCATGATACCAAACATGACCATGTTCAAAGTAAAAAGAAACTAAAAAAAATTAAAATAAATAAAAATAAAAAAATAATAAAAAAATAATAAAAACATGTTTTGTTTGTGTGTTGTTTTTATTAATGTAGTAATATTGTTCACATTTCAATTGTAAAGTGAACAATGATGCTGCACTAATGATTTTTTTCTATGGGGTGCGTTTGCAAAAAATCACGTAATTCCCGAGTCCCTATTACTAATTTTTGTACAAGCGCACCCCATAAAAAATATAACCGCAAACACTCATGTGAAAAAATGTGAAAAAAACCACTTTACACACTGTAAATGATTGAAAATTCTAATTTTATTTCATTTTTGATATAATGTACAGGCAGAACATGACATATACATATAAAAATTATATATTATGAATCTGCAAAGTCTGCCGGAAAGAACAATATATAAAATGTCTGGGTCATGTAATAAATCGTGGCTTCTAAACGTGTTTAAACATGTTGAGCAAAAGCGGTAAAAATTAGCTCAGCACACAGCGATGAAATGGCTCAGCAGTGAAGGGGTTAATGCTTGTATTTTCAAGGTGCTTCACCACATTCACCTGTGTATGATACATGCACTGCTTATTGAAGACATTTTTATCCTTCATATTTTTCCTTATTTTTAATGATATTTATTGTGATACACTGAGATTATTGTTATTTTTGTTCTGTTCTATAAATTGTTTTTCTTATGCAGTCATTACTAGCTTGCTCTGAAACACTAGGAGCCCACTTACTTTAAATATGTTTAGGAAATTGTGACGGATATAGCTGGTAATATTTAGCATGACGTTAATATTTTCTTGTATATAGTTAATGTACAGGGCTACTGTATACACATTCTAACTTGATTCGTCCTAAAGGTTTGTTAAAAAGTTTCCTTTCGTCTCTTCTCCAGCAAGCCCCTTTGAAGCTAGTGGAGGTGTGTTGTGGAAGGTAATTAAGAGACCATGGGGGGATAAATTTTTTTCATCCCGGGGAAATTGCCATTTGGTCTAGAGGAGTGTCCTGGGTCCCTTAGACCAGCAAGTGGGGCCAAGTCAATGGGCACCTCAATGCGTGTTTGTCCAACTAAACTGCACATCAAAAAGAACAAATCTGTCCATTCTCAGACAGGATACAAAGTGGGATTTATGGTGATCGGTTTCTGGAAATCAACACCCAGGCACATAACTTGAGATAAACAATCAAATGGTATCATAAAAATTGATGGAAATGTGTACTGAGCGAGCGTGCCTAAGAATTAACAGGACAATGGATTCTGGGAAGTGGACGGGCCGCATAGCCTCTGCCCATGAAATCTGTCTAAGAATTAGTGTATAAAACCACTGACCAAAGCTCTGCTCAGGGCTTATTTTATTGGAGGTCAATCGAATTAAAAAATAAGCGCCATTTCCCACCAGAGCCTCCCTGGCGGCTGATCTCTTAGCTTGCTATCATAAGTAAATAGAAACTGCTGTTAATCCCTTTTTATTTCTCTGCTTGTGTAACTATTAATTGTAATATATTTTTCTGTATGTGCACTGTAATTCAATCTCTTATTTTTGCATCATAAAAATTATATCATTTATTAAGCTCCGCCGTTGACCGATATAAGAACCTTGTTTAGCTGAAGAGATAGGATAATAGTTTCTTGTTTAGCCTTCTGACGACCGACTCAGGCTGGGGTCAGACCAGCGCACTTTTAACGTGCGTTCTGGCGCACATAATTACGGCCGCACTAACAGCAGATGACGGGCAATGACGGCCAATATACGATGTACGGCCACACAAAAGTCTGGCCGTGCAACGCAAGTGGAGATTGAACGCATTTTTCTGAGAACGCTGAACCGCTAGTACTGACGTACTGAGTGCGCAGCTGCGGCATAGCGGCGTGTGTGCGTGATTAGGAGATGTCAGACGCTGCTAATGTCCGGCCAACATAACGTCCAGACGCAAAAAGAGTTTTATTGACGATCCGTACAAAATCACGCCCGAAAATGCGCGTCGTCTGACTGTTTTTGCGCATTCCGTGATAAAATACGTCAATGCGTTCGGAAGCACTTTTTCACGTTCGCGGTTAAAAATGCTTTCGTCTGACCCTAGCCTAAAAGTGAGTGTGGTGAAGTCAGTCTTTTGAATTGTTTTCTGTTTTGGGGTGCATAATCAAACGGGGTCTCAGGTCAGGTCTGGTTCAGAGATTAGCCATCCTGGATATATACATATACATCGCAGGTGACCTGTGGTGGCAGTATTGGTAATTAAGGGAAGTAGGTACGGGGATTATGTGCAACATAGTCATTATTCTGGGTCTAGTGCAGACGGATAGTGATTTTTAACCCTGCGTCCACTTCGCCGATTCACGTGCCCTTCTGGAGTGGAGTCAGTACATGACAGAAATGACTTCCAAAATTGCAGAGGTGTTTTACTGTAGAATTCATTTGTTTAACATTAATTAGTGTTAATTTGCCACAGCTCACTTCATGCTGAAAAACGAAACCCTGCACACCACGAATGTAAATGCCTGAGCATATAAATTCCATGTGGAATGCTGGCTGATGTAAAGTGCTGATACCATCTTCAATGTTAGCAATTTGCTCAATAAAACTATCAGACTGCTCAGAGCTGTGTTTTTTTAGTGAATTGCTGATTTAAGATAAGGGTAACAAACAATGGGAATGGGACTGCAGCACCATGCTATAAAACAGTATGCCTTTTATAGTCACCTTCAGCACTTGTTTAAACTCACCTTCAAGACTTGTTTAACCTCTTAGTGACCGGGCTGTTTTACTAGTGTCTGTCTGAAAGTGCCCGATGCCGTTTTTACATTTTTGCCCTGTTTGTGTTTAGTTCTAACTTTCCTCTTACTCATTTACTATACCCACTGTAATCCTTGTACCCGCCTATAACCGCCAGTACCTTTTATGACTTGTACCCTGTGCAGGGCCGGATTAACATAGGGGCAGATGGAGCAGCAGCTCCAAGCCCATGCCCCAGAATAGGCCCAGAGGAAAAAATAACAATGTCCGCATTGATGGACATTTGGACCTCACTATCTCCAACACCATAGTAGCTACAGGGCCATGTTAGCTATCACTGGAAAGGCCAGCACATGGCCTTTCCAATGATACCAAACATGACCAGGTGTTATGTAAAAATAAAAATAAAATAATAAATATTTATTTTTTCTTTCTAACACAGCAATATTTTTCACTTTTCAATTATAAAGTAAACAATGATTCTGCATTAACTCACCATCTCAAGTGTGGAGGAGATGGCACGATCCGTTATTACGAATTGTTACACCAAAAACCTAAACCCCCGCACTGCAGCAAAGTGCACTGGGAGGGACTTTGGAACCCTGCGTCACTAATCTTTACACCTCACAAGATCAAGGGAGGTGTCATTGGACAGGACAGTGTCTGGCCTTTGCATTAATACCAAACATGACCATGTAAAATCTAAAAGAAAGGAAAAACAAAAAAACTTTTTTTATCTACTTATTTTTAGTTCCAAAGCGATGGCTTTGTCCATTTGTCACGTATAAAAATGAGCAATACCACTGCCATTACTCACCTTCTCAATTCCCACGCTGGGAGCAAGATCAGTGTTTTATACATAGCCACATTATTCATAAAACCCCTTCCTCCAAAACACAAGGGAAATATTTCATTTTTTTGTTTAAAATTGTATATATTTTTAGAAAATGCAGTAACAGGATCCCATTTCAATTTTTTTAAACAAGAATACCCTATAGAATATATAACCACAAAGGTTTGGATGATAAAATGTGAAAAAATTATTTTACACGTTGTACAGTAAATGATTGAAATCTGAATGTAAATTTCCTCACACAGTATCTGCCTGGTTAGATATATCCGTATCTGCAATATTAAATAGCCTAAAATATGCTTTCATTTCACTAAATTCCAAAAAAAGCCACCAAAATCATCAGCTCCAGGCCCATAGAGATCTTAATCCGGCCCTGTTTGGGGGTCAGCAATTGCTACAAAATATTTGTGAATTGAGGTGATCTGTGTCTTGTCACTGCTAGTGCCACGCAGTATTTTGGGGGTCAGTAATTGTTACAAAATATTTGGGAAATGAGGTGATCTGTGTCTTGTCACTGCCGCGCAGTATTTTGGGGGTCAGTAATTTCAAAAAAATATTTGTGAATTCAAGTGATTTGTGTCTTGTCACTGCCACTCAGTATTTTGGGGGTCAGTAATTGCTACAAAATATTTGGGAATTGAGGTGATCTGTGTCTTGTCACTGCCACCAGCAACTATTTTGGGGGGGTCAGTAATTTCTCCAAAATATCTGTGAATTGAGGTAATCTGTGTCTTGTCACTTCCAGTGCCACGCAGTATTTTGGGGGTCAGTAATTTCTACAAAATATTTGTGAATTGAGGTGATCTGTGTCTTGTCACTGCCACGCAGTGTTTTGGGGGTCAGTAATTTCTACAAAATATTTGGGAATTGTTCTAATCTGTGTCTTGTCACTGCCACCCATCAGGGGGTCTCACTGATTTATAGGAGGTTTCTGAGACTTGTAATCTGTGTCTCCTCACTGTCAGCTATCAGGGGGTCCCACATACTTCTAGCAGATTTCTGCGAATTGTAATCTGTGTCTTGTCATTGTTGCCAGCTATCAGGGGGTCCTATCAGGGGGTCTCACTGACTTGTATCAGATATCTGCGAATTGTAATTTGTGTCTTGTCACTGCCACCCATCAGAGGGTCTCACTGATTTGTAGGAGGTTTCTGGGATTTGTAATCTGTGTCTTGTCACTGGCTGCCAGCTATCAGGGTGTCTCACTGAGTTATACCAGAGTTCTGTAAAACTTTAATCTTTATATCAGAGTTGAATCAGAGTTCTGTATATATTTAATCTATATATCACTCGCCATGTCAGAAAGACCAAAAAGGACAGGCAGACGCTCCCAGACACAGATAAGAGGGCAAGCAGCCTCTGTGTCGGGAGGCTGTGCCTCTGGTCGTGGTGGACGTGGTGCATCCACTGCAGGGGCACGCTTGTCCTTTCTAACTGGTGCTGGTCGTTTTAAGCAGCAGCAACATACAGAGGATTTTGTGGATTGGCTAACCAGGCCATCCGAGTCCTCCGAGTCCTCTGCCAGCCAGGTTTGTAGTGCTTTACAGTCCACCTCAGCTGCCAAAGCATCTGATGCAGCCTCCATGTCCACAGCTACTCCTAGCCTCACTATCACACACGGAGGAGTCAGCTGAATTGTTTGACTACAATGACAGTGACATGCTGCTTGAGGATGCGCAGCAAGTACAGTGCTCTGATTCAATCTCTGAGGTTGAGGAAGGGAGTATAATCAACCTAGAGGAAGGGGGTACCAGTGATGACACACAAATAACTGGCACTCATGTTGCCGCAGCAGCTGCAGCATACTGCCACGTTGGCTCCAGTGACGAGGAGAAGGGGAGTGATGATGACAATGATGATGAGGTCACTGACTCCACCTGGGTGCCTGATCGAACAGAGGAATCAAGTCAGGAGGAGGAGGAGGAGGCACAGCAAACATGAGGCACAACATCCTCTATGACCAACCGTAGCACTAGCCAGTCCAAGGCATCAGATGTCAGAGCTGCTCAGGTGCAGAGCGCTGTTGTCTCAAAGCACACATCCAGGAACTCTGCTGTCTGGGAGTTCTTTAAGAAATGTGCAGCAGACCCCACCGTTGCTATTTGTAATCTATGTCAGATGAGGCTCAAGCGTGGGAAAGACACCGGACACTTGGGTACCACTTGCTTGAGGCAACATAGGACCACCTGCCACGCATCCCGTTGGCGCAAAACTTTGCGTAGGTCCTCCTCATCTGTCTCTACCCCCACTGTATGTCCTGCCATGTCATTGCCTGCTACATCCTCCACTGACAGGGATGATGCAACAGCAATGGATGTACCAGGTCCTTCCTCACAATGTGACACCATCCCATCAGCTGAAGATTTATGCAGTCAGATTACGTTGCCCCAGCTGCTGCAGCGTAAGAAAAAATATAGTCCCAACCA
Organism: Leptobrachium leishanense; assembly: GCA_009667805.1. NCBI lineage: Eukaryota > Metazoa > Chordata > Amphibia > Anura > Megophryidae > Leptobrachium > Leptobrachium leishanense. The sequence continues at coordinate 9,762 of RXON01003053.1, forward strand.
TCCCCAAGCACAGCGTCTAAATGCCAGCTTAGCAAAATTACTCGCATTGCAACTGCTGCCTTTCCAGCTGGTTGTCTCTGCTCCCTTCCGTGAATTTGCTGAATGTGCTGTACCACAGTGGCATATTCCAAAACGCCATTACTTTTCACAGAAGGCCATTCCAGCACTATACCAGCACGTGGAAGACAATGTTATCGAGTCATTGGGAAAGGCAGTCAGCAGCAAGGTGCATGTGACTTTAGACATGTGGTCCAGCAAGCATGGACAGGGTCGTTACATTTCCTTCACGGCACACTGGGTAACTCTGATTGCAGCTGGGAGGGATCAAAGACGGGGCTCTGTGCTGGAGCTTGTTCATCCACCACGCCTCCAGAAAGCTGCTTGTATGAGATCTGTCTGCTCCACCACCACCTCTCCCACTTCCTCCTCCTCCTTCTGTGTCTGTGGCGAAGTGGCAGTTAAACCGACGCCTGATAGGTGCTACGCAACGGCTCAAGCAAATAGATGCCATACTGTGCTTGACCTGGTTTGTTTAGGGGACAGGAGCCACACCGGGCCAGAAATTCTGTCAGCTCTGCAGGGGCAGGTGCAGCTTCAGCTGGAAATGGTCTGTGATAATGGCAGCAACCTTCTCTCTGCCCTACGCTAGGGTAAGTTGACGCATGTACCATGCCTAGCACACATCCTAAATCTGGTGGTACAGCGTTTCCTAACCAAGTACCCAGGGCTGGCAGAGCTTCTCAGCCAGGCTAGAAAAGTCTGCAGCCACTTCAGACGGTCATTCCCAGCAAGTGTTCGCCTGGCAGAAATTCAAAGAGAATTCTACCTTCCCACAAACCGTCTGACCTGTGACATGCCCACCAGGTGGAACTCGACATTAGCAATGCTGCAGCGTCTGCACAAGCAGCAGAGGGCCATCAACGAGTACCTGTGTGAGTATGGCAGAAGGACAGGTTCAGGTCAACTTGTTTCCCCCCCCCCGCAGTGGCTGATGATCAAGGATGCAGGTACTGTACTGTAACCATTTGAGGAGGCAACGAGGATGGTCAGGGCTGGATTAAGATCTCTATGGGCCTGGAGCTGAATTTTTGGTTGGCTTTTATTGGAACTTAGTGAAATGACAACATATTCAGGCTATTTAATAGTGCATATATAGGTATATCTAACCAGGCAGATTCAGGTATATCTAACCAGGCAGATACTGTGTGAGGACATTTCCTTTCAGATTTCAATCATCCCAGCGTGTAAAATTATTTTTTCATATTTTATCATCCAAACCTCTGTGGTCATATATTCTACAGGAAACTCTTTTTAAAAAAAAATGGGAACCTGCTACTACATTTTTCTGAGAAAATATCTAACTTTTTGGTTAAAATTGTATATTTTCCTTGTGCTTTGGATAATGGTGTTTTATGAATAATATGACTGTATAAGGCTAGGGTCAGACGAAAGCATTTTTCCCCGCGAGCGTGAAAAAGTGCGTCCGAACGCATTGACGTATTTTTTCACAGAATGCGCAAAAACGGGCAGACGACGCACATTTTCGGGCGTGATTTTGTACGGATCGTCAATAAAACTCTTTTTGCGTCTGGACATTATGTAGGCTGGACATTAGCAGTGTCTGACATCTCCTAATCACCCAAACATGCCGCTATGCCGCAGCTGCGCACTCAGTACGTCAGTACTAGCGGTTCAGCGTTCTCAGAAAAATGCGTTCAAATTCCACTTGCGTTGCACGGCCGGACTTTTGTGCGGCCGTACATCGTATATTGGCCGTCATTGCCCGTCATCTGCTGCTAGTGCGGCCGTAATTATGTGCGCCAGAACGCACGTTAAAAGTGCGCTGGTCTGACCCCAGCCTAAAACACTGACCTTGCTCCCAGCGTGGGAAAGGAGAAGGTGAGTAATGGCAGTGGTATCGCTCATTTTATACATGACAAATGGACAATACCATCGCTTTGGAACAAAAAATAAATAAACAGGGTTATCCAAAGAGATCCGGATTGCTTGAGAAAGGTAACCGAACGGTGAAAATCAGCGTTCGGTTACCTTTCCTGACCATTCGGCTATCCAGAGAGCAGGCAATTCGCCAAATCCTAGCGAATTGCCTGAACATACGGTGCCTGTTCGGTCCCTGTTCGAGGGCAGTGAAATCCCCATGAAAAAGCAATGCTTCGTCTATTCAGAGAACACAAACCAGCAGTGAAAGGTTCCCCTAATGCCCTGCCATTCGGTGGTTTAAATCGGCAAGTTTATTCAGGAGAATCCTATAGGCTTCAATGTTAAATATATTCCCGTTTTAATTGAATATCTAATAAACCGTTCATTATAAAATTCTGCAGTAAAGAGTCTCTTTCAGCATTTTTCTGAATTGTTTTTTTTTTTTTTTACAAGTCCGATTTTTTTTTTTTGAATTTTTTCAGTTTACTTACTTTTTTTGTAACAGCCCTTTTTATTATCATTCCCTGGACCTCCTGTGTAAATTTCAGACATTTTCGCTTAGTAGTTTCTTTGCAAACAGCGTTTAAATTTCACATTCATACAAACGGTTTTGCTAATTTATTCACCTCCCTCGTCTGCGGTGTCGGCTGCTTCGGCTGGGTGTGTTCGGCTCCTGCTCGAGCTTTTCGACGGGTTAATCCAGATGTTTTTGTGGCTTTTCAGCGTGCATTCGGTGGGTTTTGCGGTTAGTTTTCGGTGGGTTTACGGCAGCTTTTTCCTGCAATTCGGGGACCCTGTGGTGCTTGCTGAATACACCGCAGGGTCACCGAAATGGGATCGGCAAAAGGAACCGAATTGAAGAGAACGAAAAGTCACCGAACGTGCGGTGACTTTTCGAATCTCTTTGGATAACCCTGAAAATTATTTTTTTGTTTTCTTTTTAGATTTTACATCGTCATGTTTGGTGTCAATGCAAAGGCCAGACTCTTGATCCACGACACAAGGGTAAAGTTGCAGAGCTCATCCTGCCCGCACAGAGGGAGCACAGGATGAAAAAACGTGAAGACACTCTAAAGCGACACTTGTGTAACACCTTTCCAGGCACTGGTAGGTTACCAAGTGATGACACAGGTGCTTCTGAGGCTGCGGATGATCAGAGGAATAGTGGTGAAGGCCGGGGCCGATTGACTGATGCCTTTATAAAAAAAATTAGTCCACGACGCCCAGGGACGTCAAATGTAGGCACGCATTGCCAGCGTCTTCACCATATGGTGCAGGACTACCTAGGTGCAATGGCAGACCTGGATACCTTTCCAGCAGATGATCCACTGGCTTACTGGGTGTTGAGATTGGATCACTGTCCAGAACTTAGCCAATATGCTATGCAGCTACAAGGTTGCCCTTCATCTAGCGTGCTTTCTGAAAGGACGTTCAGTGCCGCTGGAGGTTTTGTCACAGACAAAAGAGTGCGTCTGTCCACCGACTCTGTAGACCGGCTGACATTTATAAAAATGAATCAGTCCTGGATCAGCAGCTATCAATCCCCTGATGCTGACGTAACGGAATAGATTGGGGATGTCTTCTGCATTCACAAAACCTTCAGCACTGAACTCTTCCACAATACCACAAAAGGGTTACAGTGTGAAGGCACTTGCTGCCATGAAAGGCACAATATTTGGCTGCACTGACGTCTTTACCAGATTCATATCTTTTTAATATAGGACCGCATGGTCCACCCCTGCACTCTTCCACAATACTACAGAGGGGTTACTGTATGAATGCACTTGCTGGCCTGGCACCAAAGGCACAATATTTGGGTGCACTGCCACTGACGCCTGTACCAGATTCATATCCGCAGAGGGGTTACTGTGTGACGGTACTATTGCCGACGCTAAAGGCCCAATTTTAAAGCACCTATTGTTAATTTCATCCAAAGCCTGCATACGTTTCACCATACTTTAGCCAAAAAAATCACTAAACTTTTTCTGCGCGTCCTAAAATGTCTTTTCATACAGGCTGCCACCCCAAGCAGTTGTTTATGAATAGATTAAAGGAAAAGCATTTACCGTCATTTGAAACGTCATTTTTTTTCTTTTTAAATGTTTCTATACATCCTAGAAATCCGCCACTTCACGGGCAGGTTATGGGGACCTCCTAGGCACGATATTTGAAGGAATTTTTCGTTTTTATTTTTAACCCTTATTTCATGGAAAAACTCACTGTCCCTTTAAAAAGGTTTTTTTAAAAATTTTTGTCCTTGTTTCCTGTCCCCCAGGGCACTACCCGGACCCCCATACACCTTTTAAGGCAAATATCTAGCATATAGGCCCTCTTGGAGGGCACTCTAAAAATCGAATTTTGAGTCCCATTGAATTGTATTGAGTTCGTGTTCGAATTCGAACTTTTGAATAGTTTGAGTTCGAATGAGAACCGAACTCCGGGGTGTTCGGTTCATTCCTAATAAACAGATGAACTCTGATTAAACTGTGTTATTGTATGGTATCTAGAATTAGATGAAAGATATACAGATTTTCCAGAATAATGCTATAAATCAGTGATACAGCCTGATAGCCTGGCAGCAGCTGGCAGTGCCAACACACAGATTACAATTCCCAGATATCTGCTAGAAGTATGTGGGACCCCCTGATAGCTGGCAGTGAGAAGACACAGATTACAATTCCCAGATATCTGCTAGACATCTGTGAGACCCCAATAGCTGGCAGTGAGAAGACACAGATTACATTTCCCAGATATCTGCTAGAAGTATGTGGGACCCCCGATAGCTGGCAGTGAGAAGACAAAGATTACAATTCCCAGATATCTGATAGAAGTCTGAGACCCCAATAGCTGGCAGTGAGAAGACACAGATTACAATTCCAAGATATCTGCTAGAAGTTTGTGAGACCCCAATAGCTGGCAGTGAGAAGACACAGATTACAATTCACAAAAATCTGCTAAACGTCTGTGAGACACACTGAAAGAACAATCTCCTCTCACTCCTGCAAAAAAAACGTGCTGGGGCTGCGGGGAAGCCTTATATAGTGTGCTGTGGGACTTAGCTCTGTGAGCCCATGATTGGGCAAAACTGTATCTGCTAGAAGAGAGTGAGACCCCAATAGCTGGCAGTGAGAAGACACAGATTACAATTCCAAGATATCTGCTAGAAGTTTGTGAGACCCCAATAGCTGGCAGTGAGAAGACACAGATTACAATTCACAGAAATCTGCTAAACGTCTGTGAGACACACTGAAAGAACAATCTCCTCTCACTCTTGCAAAAAAAATGTGCTGGTGCTGCGGGGAAGCCGTATATAGTGTGCTGTGGGACTTAGCTCTGTGAGCCCATGATTGGGCAAAATTTGCCCAATCAGGACTCTGAGCCCTGATTGGCAAAGTCTTGCACCTGTCTTGCACCTGACCTGTGGTCAGGTGCAAGGCAGTAGCCAATTGCAAGCTACAGGCCAGTAGAAAAGTGCATTGTGGTCCATTGTGGTGCAGTGTGGGCGAACACGCGGCGAACACGCGGAAATGTTCGATGTTCGCCGAACGGGCAATGTTCGAATTGAACTCCTGTTCAGATCGAACCGCCAGCCCATCCCTAGTGAGTATCTCCACTCCCTTACTGCGAAGGCTCAGGAACCCAAGTTAAGCAGGAAGATGTAACCCAGCATGAGGGCCCCAGGGTTACCAGCCCCCGGTGATAAACATCCGTTACACATGCAAACAAATTGAAGGGGTTATTGACTAACCTCAGAATTGGTCCCATATTTCACCGTTTGGGGGAATTTGTCTATTCACTAAGCTGTGAATTAACCAAATACAGGCAAATTGACAGCAAAAATACAGTGCAATTCGGTGGAAGTGAAATTTCCCCATAGAAGACTATCATGTCTTCTGTTCACAGAACACTAAATGGCACTGAAATGCACTGATTTTCAGTGTTTCAATTCGACAGGTTTATGCAGGAGAATCCTATAGGTTTCAATATAATGTATGGAATATCTTCTTAAAGACTGTTTATTTTTTTTTTAATTTTTTTATTTTTGCCAAAAATCATTTTAACCCCATAGTGATCATGCGATTTTACCACTGTCTGTCCGAAAGTGCCCACTGCTCTTTTTACATTTCTGCGCTGTTTGTGTTTAGCTCTAATTTTCCTCTTACTCGTTTATGGAACCCACACATGTTATATACCGTTTTTTTCACCATTTTATTAACTTTCTAAAGATACCATTATTTTCATCATTCATATAATTTACTATAAAAATATATATTATGGAAAAATAACACTTTCCGAACTTCGATTCCCAAAAATCTACAACCACCAAAAAAGACCCCCGCTAAATAGTTTCTAAATTTTGTCCTGAGTTTAGAAATACCCAGGGCCCTATTATAATCTTCGCGCAAACATTTGCGCCGGCGCCAATACGCATTAACGTGAGGGGTAAAACCCTTTGCGCTGAACGTCGTATTACAATGTCAGCGCAACAAACACGCGTATTCGTCTACCGCGGGTGAACCTGCGCGAATCGTGCGCGAGCGTACCGTACTGCGCGCGTCAATACTTAACATTGTGAGCGCAAACGCGAATGAACGCTGGTACGCGGATGGTATTACAATCAATGCACAGGATTTAACGCACAGCCTTTGCGCGCATAATTTTAGCAAATCCTAAAAGCTGGTGTTAATGGCAAATCTGAACGACCTGGCCGAACCCAAGTACACCAGCCCAAAAAAAAAATGCTGCAAATTATAGTTACACATTCTACTTATACCCAAACAATAAAATTGAGAAGTTGTGTGTTCATTTATTATTGAGGCAGCATATATACTCAGATTGACTTTGACAGGCGCAAAAACTGAACGTGAGAGAATTGTGGTTCTTAATTCTGATTGGCTGAATCGCGTGAAAAAAACAGTCTGCACACTGATTTCTGCGTGCAATGTTGCTGTGCACGCATTTGTGCGCGTCCGATTAATGCGCGTTATTGCTCGACGGGTGAAAAAATGTGTAAGGATTGTAATTGCAGGGCTGATTTCCGCGCGTTAACGGTGCACAAATTCACGCGATGCGCGAGCGTTTTAACGCGAAGATTGTAATAGGGCCCCCAATATTTACATGCTGAGTCATTTCACCTTTGTGCGCTGAACTAATTTTGACCATTTTGTGCTCATCATTTTTAAATGCGATTTGAAGTCCTTTTTTATTATATGATCCAGACAATTTTCTTTTATTATTATTTTATATTTTATTTATTTGTTTTTACACCAAACATGGTCATGTCTGGTATCATTTTTAAAGGCCATGCTTTGGCCTTTCCCATGATACAAAATATGACCCTCTAGATGCCACTGTTCAGGAGATATGGGGGTTCAAAGGTCTCCACCATAGGGATTTCCATAGGAAATCCCTTGGCAGCTAGGGGGTTAACTGCCTAACTGACATCATCACTCATATGCGCGATGATGTCAGTGTGTGGGGGGAGGCTCCAGAGGCTTGGCTGACATCCAAGATGTCAGCAACCTCCGGGAGAAGCCACGATCTGGAGCGGAATGGTGCCGGATCGCGGACTGGCACCTTAGGGGTTAAAGAGAGGCAACACTGGAAAGGTCAGTGCACTGTGGTTTTCGACCAATGTCTGATAACTGCTTTGGCGACTCCAATTTTATCAAAACAGGATTCACCATATTTTCGGCAAAATGGATTCACCAAAATATGGCGAAAAGCAAAGAGTATAAAGGTGTATTTATTCTTTCCATAAAACTAGAGAAACAGAATAAAAAAAATAATCAGTGTGGCACGTAGCCTAATCAAGGCAAAACATGAAATGAATACACTGGGAGGCATGTAACCTACCCATTAACCATTAATATACAACTAAACCAAGGGAAAAATGAATGTTACACACAGCGTGATATGTTGGTTATCATTGGAAAGGCCAGACTCTGACATTTCCAGTGACACCTCGATCAACCATGCACGGGGACAGAGATACAGCAGTACAAAGGACCCCCGTGCCCCCAGGCTGCAGGAAGCACAGCACTTCTGTCCATTACAGGTGTTGTATCAAAAGTGGTGATCCATGAAATCCTGTGAAACAGGACTTTCAACAAAATGCTCACTACCTTGCACCACATGAAGGATATATATCATGCTGCAGGGCTCTACTTGCTATCTTGCTAGACTGTGTCAGATGTCAACAGGCAATGATTGGGAGCCGATCCTCTCTGCTAACAAGACTCCAATGGCACACAGTGCTACTTGTAGCCCATGTTGTATCAAACCGAGAGTGTCACGTATCCCTGCAGGTCACACACTCACTGGCGGTGAGGGCATGCTGAATATCTGAGGCTGTAAATCTATCCGGAAAGGCACAGGGATCCCTAGCAATGTGAGTTTCTATCTTCCTTTTATCTAAAGTTTACAGTTTTTTCTTCAATGTGTGAGAGATGAACGATCATCATGTTAAAAAGGAATCTGTTCCCTTTGGGTTGATGGCCTTTTATGTATGTATGTCTGTAAAGCTTTTGTATGCCTATATACACAATTGTTTATATGTGTGTATTAAATAAATCTTATGTACATTAAAATCAATCTTTGTATTAACACCATAGTTTTATATAAATATATGCAAGCTATTCCATAATACACAGGGTTATTCAAAGAGAATCGAAAAGTCAACGCACGTTCGGTGACTTTTCGTTCTCTTCAATTCGGTGCAATTCGACAATCCCATTTCGGCGACCCTGCGGTGTATTCAGCAAGCACCACAGGGCCGTCGTAGTGCAGGGAAAAGCAGCCGCAAACCCGACGAACACTCACGGCAAAACCAGGCAAAGGCACACCGAAACCCGCAAAATCATCTGGATTAACCCCGCCGAACACACCGGAGAAACCCGAGCAGGAGCCTATGAGAGCGCAGAGCAGCTGTCGGAAAAACCCGACACCGCAGGCGAATGGAGTGAGGGGGAAAAAAACAGTACGCTTGAATGTTTGAAAAGTGAAACGCTGTTTGCAAAGAAACTACAGATCGAAAATGTCTGAAATTTACATATAAGATCCAATGAATGATCATAATAAGAGCTGTTACAGAAAAAAGAAAAAACATTTTAAAAAAAATCAGGAAACTTTTTTGCAAAAAAATCCCAAAAAATGCCTAAAAGACCCTACAAAATCTCTAAATAAAGAGACTTTTCACTGTAGAATATTATAATGAACGGTTTATTAGATATTGGATTAAAAAGGGAATATTTTTAACATTGAAGCCTATGGGATTCGCCTGAATAAACCTGTCGATTGAAACCACCGAACAGCAGGGCAATTCAGCAACTTTTCACTGCTGGTTTTTGTTCTCTGAATAGACAAAGCATTGCTTTTCTATGGGGGATATCACTGCCCTCGAACAGGCACCGAACAGGCAGGCACCGTATGTGCCGGCAAATCGCCAACATTTGGTGAACTGCCTGCTCTCTGAATAGCCGTTGCCTCCTCAAATGGTGACAGTACAGTGCATGCATCCTTGATCATCAGCCACTGCGGGGGGGGGGGAAACAAAGTTGACCTGAACCTGTCCTTGTGCCATACTCACACAGGTACTCGTTGATGGCCCTCTGCTGCTTGTGCAGACGCTGCAGCATTGCTAATGTCGAGTTCCACCTGGTGGGCATGTCACAGATCAGACGGTTTGTGGGAAGGTGGAATTCTCTTTGAATTTCTGCCAGGCGAACGCTTGCTGGGAATGACCGTCTGAAGTGGCTGCAGACTTTTCTGGCCTGGCTGAGAAGCTCTGGCAGCCCTGGGTACTTGGTGTAGGAAACGCCGCTGTACCACTAGAATTAGGACGTGTGCTAGGCATGGTACATGCGTCAATTTACCCTTGCGTAGGGTGGAGAGAAGGTTGCTGCCATTATCACAGATGATCATTCCCAGCTGAAGCTGGCGTGGTGTTAACTTTCTCTGCACCCAGGTGGAGTCAGTGACCTCATCATCATTGTCATCATCACCCCCTATCTCCTCGTCACTGGAGCCAACTTGGCAGTATGCTGCAGCTGCTGGGGCAACATGAGTGACAGTTATTTGTGTGTCATCACTGGCACCCCCTTCCTCTAGGTTGATTATACTTCCTTCCTCAACCTCAGAGATTGAATCAGAGCACTGTAGTTGCTGTGCATCCTCAAGCAGAATGTTACTGTCATTGTAGTCAAACAATTCAGCTGATTCCTCCGTGTGTGATAGCGAGGCTACGGCAGGAGTAGCTGTGGACATGGAGGCTGCATTAGATGCTTGGGCAGCTGAGGTGGACTGTAAAGCACTACAAGCCTGGCTGGCAGAGGACTCGGAGGATGAGGATGGCCTGGTTAGCCAATCCACCAAATCCTCTGTATGTTGCTGCTGCTTAAGACTGCCAGCACCAGTTAGAAAGGACAAGCGTGCCCCTGCAGAGGATGCACCACGTCCACCACGACCAGAGGCACAGCCTCCCGACACAGGGGCTGCTTGCCCTCTTATCTGTGTCTGGGAGCGTCTGCCTGTCCTTTTTGTTCTTTCAGACATGGTGAGTGATATATAGATTAAATATATACAGAACTCTGATTCAACTCTGGTATAAAGATTAAAGTTTTACAGAACTCTGGTATAACTCAGTGAGACACCCTGATAGCTGGCAGCCAGTGACAAGACACAGATTACAATTCCCAGAAACCTCCTAAAAATCAGTGAGACCCCCTGATCGGTGGCAGTGAGAAGACACAAATTACAATTCGCATAAATCTGATAGAAGTATGTGGGACCCCCTGATGGGTGGCAGTGAGAAGACACAGATTACAAGTCTCAGAAACCTCCTATAAATCAGTGAGACCCCCTGATGGGTGGCAGAGAGAAGACACAAATTACAATTCGCATAAATCTGCTAAACGTATGTTGGACCCCCTGATGGGTGGCAGTGAGAAGACAAAAATTACAATTCGCATAAATCTGCTAAAATTATGTGGGACCCCCTGATGGGTGGCAGTGAGAAGACACAAATTACAATTCGCATAAATCTGCTAAAATTATGTGGGACCCCCTGATGGGTGGCAGTGAGAAGACACAAATTACAATTTGCATAAATCTGCTAAAAGTATGTGGGACCCCCTGATGGGTGGCAGTGAGAAGACACAAATTACAATTTGCATAAATCTGCTAGAAGTATGTGGGACCCCCTGATGGGTGGCAGCCAGTGAGAACACACGGATTATAACAATTCCCAAATATTGTGTAGAAATTACTGACGCCCAAAATACTGCGTGGCACTGGCTGTGACTCACAAGACACAGATCACCTCAATTCCCAGATATTTTGTAGAAATTAGTGACCCCCAAAATGCTGCGTGGCACTGGCTGTGTGACAAGACACAGATCACCTCAATTCCCAGATATTTTGTAGAAATTAGTGTCCCCCAAAATACTGCGTGGCACTGGCTGTGTGACAAGACACAGATCTCCTCAATTCCCAAATATTTTGTAGAAATTAGTGTCCCCCAAAATACTGTGTGGTACTGGCAGTGACTAGACACAGATTACCTCAATTCCCAAATATTTTGCAGAAATTACTGAGCACCCAAAATAGTTGCTGGGACTGAGCACAATGATTACAACAATTCCCAGATATTTGGTAGAAATGAGACCCCCCCCCCCTCCAGTAGCTGGTGGCAGACTGGCAGTAAGAACACACTAACACAACAACAATCTCCTATGAAATCTCCTCTCAAACGCGTGCAGAAGCGCTGTGTGGAAACCTTATATAGTGTGCTGCGTGACTTAGCTCTGTGAGCCCATGATTGGGCAAAATTTGCCCAATCAGGACTCTGAGCCGTGCTTGGCATAGTGTTGAACCTGTCTTGCACCTGACCTGTGGTCAGGTGCAAGGCTGTAGCCAATTACAAGCTTCAGGCCAGTGGAAAAGTGCATTCTGGTCCAATGTGGTGCATTGTGGGCGAACACGCGGAAATGTTCGTAGTTCGCGAACAAACGAACAGGCTATGTTCAAACTCCGAACCGATCGAACCGAACAGCTCATCCCTAGTAGGTATATGTGACTGTTTGTGGGTATGTGTGACTGTGTGTGAACATTTGACTGTGTGTGGATGTGTGTGACAATGTGTGTGGGTATTTGGATGTGTGACTGCGTGGTGGGGTATGTGGATGTGTGGGCTCTGATACACATCGCACATCACTGAGTTTTATTGCTGTGGAGCTCTGTGGTACCTTCATACACACTCCACATTACTGTGAGCTTTATTGCTGTGGGGCTATGTGATACACTCATACACACTGCACATTACTGTGAGTTTTATTGCTGTGGAGCTCTGTGATATGCTCATAGGCACTGCATGCTTTTTGGGGGGGCGGAGGCCAGCATTACATCCTTGGACCTAGGCAACACATTGTCTTGGGCCGCCCTGGGTCCCAGTACGATTTCAGCCAAACCACAGACTCCCTTGGCTGCTCAGTTGTCACAGCAGGTTACTGTGAATCAAGGTTTCATCTACTTTGTACAGGAAGCTCCAATGTGCAGCCAGCCAGAGAATAACAAGTAATTCCAAGGTTGCTCATTATGCTCACTTGCCCCAGGGGTCAAGTCATAAAAAAGTAAGCATGGTAACTCCCAGGAATTCTGCCTCCCATTTAATGTTTGTCCAAACACAATCAAATTTGTTATAAATATTTATATGTATAGTCTGAGTTTTAGGGAAATGTATATAATAAATCATATATTTACTGTGACTTAACAAGGAAATATATGAATTAACACCTGAATAAAAGCTTTATACGGTGTGAGACCAAAGGGCACACATTTCCCCCTGCAAAAATAGTGGAGGAACTGCATTCACACAAGTTCCTGCTCGACTTGTTTGCTTGATAAAAAATATAAAAACAGCAAGAAACTGATATTAAAGGGGTTATTCAGAGATACATGTCGGAGCCCTCTTGCTCCCCGCACTTCGGGGAATCAAATTCCCTGACCCTGCAGTGATTTCTGCATTCACTGCAGGGTTCCAGGAGTGCAGGTAATGGATCCAAAGATCTGCTGCAAAACCGATGAAAATCTGCCAAAAAACACAGCCAATATGACCTGAAGTATCGGATCACTTTGAACCGCTGCAAAAAACACGCCGAACACGTCCGAAAAAAGCCGACGATGACCGACCAGTCACCTGAAAAAGCCGACAAGCCAGCGAACGAGGTGAAAAAAACAACAATTGAAGTTAAAAGTGCAGGGTCCATTCACTGCAGGGTACCCAAAGAGCAGGGAAAATTCGCTGCAAAACTGCCGCATCGAAAAAAAAAAGTTGCAAACCACCTAAATTATTGGATCCGATCTGATAAGCCGTCGAAAACCCGCATGAACGCGTCCTAATAAAGTCAACGATCAGCCGACCATCCGCCGGAAAAAGCCAACAAGCCGACAAATGGGGAAAAATAAAAAATGATTGCAACTTTCAAAGTTTTAAACGCTATTGCTTGCAACAAAAAAAAATACTGGACGAAAATGCCTGGAATTAAAATATAAGGTCCGACGAATAATAATAATAAGGTCTGTTACAGAAAAAACCCTGCTATTTAAGAAAAATTGAAAGAAACATTTTGCTTGAAAAATGCCTTAAAAAATCCTAAAAAATAAATAAATAAGAGACTTTTTGCTGCAAATTAAAAGAATAAACGGTTTATTAGATATTGAATAAAAACAGGAATATTTTTAACATTGAAACCTATGGGATTCGCCTGATTTAAACCTGCCGAATTAAACCATCGAACAACAGGGCTTTTCTTTGACATTTCACTGCTGTTCAGTGTTTTCTGAATAGGTTAACCATTGCTTCTCTATAGGGATTTCACTGTCGAACAGACACCGTGTTTACTGGCAATTCGCCAAAATTTGGTGAACTGCCTGCTTTCTGAATAGCCGAATGTCTACAAAAGTGCACTGTACGTGGAAATTCACTGTTCTGTGCAATTTCAGGGCTCTCTCTGAATAACCCTGTAAGTGATTGTATAGGAACTAGACATGTGACCGCCACAAAATTTAGTTTCACACGAATGGATTCATCCTAAAAAATTTTTTATTTAGTATGCAAACGAATTTCATTCATCTGAAAACTGAATCAGCTTTTGACACTGCACTGAGAGCTGCACTAACAGCTGATTACTGATCAGTGATCACAGTGCTCAGACCCACAATACTGATTTAATAAGGTATGATACTGTGACTCTGAGTGCTGAGATCGGCTGTTACTGCAACTCTCAGCGCAATGCCAGCTGTTACACTTCAAATCGCACTGAGTTACAGTAAGTAAGATGTCTGTGTCTGACTATATTGCCTAAGATCCTCTTATTAGGTAGCAGAACTGCAAGCCAAGCATCTGCCCCAGCAGCAGTAACTTGGCTCTGAGTGCTGATATCTCACCAAGGTATTAATAAACATTGTACTGAGAAAAAAAATGCACCGGGAGTCAGAGAATAACAAGTAATCCCAAGATTGCTTGTTGTTCTCTTTCTCAAGCACAAATTGAACAAAAAATATTGTTTCATTTTATGTGAGGGGTGGTATCCTTTGCTGTTTTATATAGGGGATCAACAATTGTAAGTTCCCACTTACCATAAATATCAATATAGTTAATGTTATAAAATGAAATCAAGGCACTACTGGTCCGCCTCTGACCTTTTCCGGGCCGGGTATGAGGGGATTGTTATAAACTTTGAAGTTGATATTTTGTCACCGTTATCAATGCGCTTTAAGATACGTTCCACTGAAGCAAATGGCATACAATGTCTTTTTTATTTCTGTGCAGGAATCCCCGATGCCTGAAGTCTTTTTCCGTGCTTCTCATACTCATGGTGATAATTCTCTTCGTCATACAAGTAAATGAATTACAGAGGTATTTAACCGTTTCTGCACAATGGGGTGGGTAACCAAATGGTTTATAATAAAAGTGCTATAATGTATAGAAAGTTAATTTGGGATAAATCACTGAGTCACTAATTCTAAGCATTTATAGTTTTTCATAATTCTGTGAAGTTCTGTGGAAATGTTGAATTGTGAAACCTCCTGGAACGTCCTCGTGTATGTGGGATAGCAGAATAAAATTATATATTGACACTCAAAATAATGTATGTCACTACAAAGGTTAAAGGGGTTTGGGCAAATTGGAATGCAAAGCTAAATCAGCACATTGTTTACTCTAGAAGGGGTTAACTTCTGCATTGAGAGATTCCAGATTGTCTGCTGATCGAACATGATCACCAGTGCAAAGCACCTTATTACAGCGAGATGTCAGCCAGCCAGAAGAGCACTGGGGAAAATTTGAGGTGCTGGGTCACCGGTCATAATGACCACTGCATTTTTTTTCCACCTGTTTTTTGTCTATAGCAGCAGGGCCGGATTAACATAAGGCTATTGGAGCAGCAGCTCCAGGCCCATGCCCCATAATAGGCCCAGAGAAAGGATAACTATCAGGGTTATTCAGAGTAAGGTGGAAATCGGGAGAATTGTCAGGAGAAGAGAACAATCTGGACCAAATAGCTGGTTTGGAAAGTGAGTTAAATGGGAGAATTTTTCTGGTTTGGCCATTTTGACCTAGAGTTTTCATTTCTCCAGTCATTCTCCTGATTTTCACCTTTCTCTGAAAAACCCTGCTAGTCTGCATTGACTGCTGTATCTCTGACTCTGTATCAGCTACAGGGTCATCTGAGTTATCACTGGAAAGGCCAGATCATGGCCTCTCAAATGGTACCAAACATGATCAGGTTGTATGTAACACTAATAATAAAATAATAAATAAATATTTCTTTATTTTTTCGTGCTTACACAGCAATATTTATCACATTTCAATTATAAAGTGAACAATAATGCTGCACTAACTCACCATTCCATTTCTCATGTCACCAAGAAGTGCGGAGGCGATGACACAATCCATCAAAAAAATAAAAGAACTTTTTTATTTACTTATTTTTAGTTCCCAAGCGATGGCATTGTCTATTTGTCACGTATAAAATGAGCAATACCATTGCCATTACTTGCCTTCTCATTTCCCACGCCGCGAGCAAGTTCAGTGTTTTATACATAGTCATATTTATTCATAAAACCTCATCTTCCAAAACACAAGTGAAAATTTTCTTATTTTCAGTTTTGGTTAAAATTGTGTATTTCAGAAAAATGCAGTAACAGTTTCCCATTTCAATTTCTTTTAACAAGTATGTCCCACAGAATATATAACCACAAAGGTTTGGATGATAAAATGTTAAATTATTTTACACGATGTAAATGATTAAACTCTGAATGGAAATTTACTCACACAGTATCTGCCCGGTTAGATATGCCCGTATCTGCATTATTAAATAACCGAAAATATGTTTTCATTTTGCACTAAATTCCAATAAAAGCCACCAAAATCTTCAGCTCCAGACCTATAGGGATCTTAATCCAGCCCTGTATAGCAGTGGTTCCCATCCCAGTCCTCAAGTCCCCCTAATAGGCCAGATTTTAAGGATCACCTTGGGGAAATGCAGACTGAAACCTGCAATCACTGAGCAGCAAATCATATCACCTCTGCTGTGCTTCAGATATCTGGCAAACCTGGTCTGTTAGAGGGACCTGAGGACGAGGGTTTGGAACCATTGGCCTAGAGTGTCCCTGAATCCAGGACTGTTGAAACAAAAAGTACATTTGCTGAAATTCCTGGGTATGTATCTATATTGTAACTCTATCCTCCTTAATATTTTATTTTTAAAAAAAAAATTAATTCTTTATTTTAGAATTGTTGCATAGTCAAAAATATAGCCGACGATCAGAAATGACCACACGGGGCCGTAATATGTCATCGAAAGAGCCATATATCAACATAACAATAAAAAACAAGATAATAAAGTCCGCAGAAAATTAGAGGTGTCCTCGTAAATTGTCAAATATGCAGCCAATAGGCGGCGCTGATCCAAAAAGAACAGAAGAGTGAAGGAGTTCGACCAGGGGGCACCAGGAAAACAAAAGAGGGAGGTGAGGGTGGCAAGGGACTGCCAAGTAGGCCGTGGCGTTCCCAGCTCGCCCCGGCAAACCCTAAGTTAATCGAGGTCCATGGAAGAGGCCACAAGGCAGGGAGACCTGGGGCCAAGTGAATGGGCAGAGCCTAGGTAGCCGCCCTAGTGTCTCGCCCAAGTTACTCCCCAATGTCCCACACTGCAAAAAAAGAAAAAGGGGGGTTGGGAGTCCTGGTGCCTCATCAGGCGAACAACCGCAAGCTACAGAGTGACCCAAGTTAATGGGTTAAAGATGTTTATAAGGCGCTGATGGTTGAATCAAGTAAAAATGTAAGAGAGTGCAGCTCACCAATGGGTGTATCCCTCACCCACATGTACAAACAGAAAGAATAGAGTGGCCAAAAAAGCAACTCCGGGAGCACGCAAAAATAAATGAACACTTAGAGCACTCACACCAGATGACAGAGATGGAGATACAATAATTTCAAATACTCATCTTAGGTATGAACCAGATGGAAAAGTCCTAAAACCTACGAATGAGAATAGAGAAACAAATTGTGCAATACCAAAGGTCAGATAGATGAATAGTAACATATGACGATTGCACACTCACAAAGGTGGAGCCTGTAGGGCTCTCTATCTTCGCCTGTAAGCCACTCAAAGGGGGGCTTCTCCCATCAAATCGATGTTATGCTTGTCCGGGTGTACAGAATACATCAGATAGGACCTCAAAAAATAATAAAAATATAGCGCAATACTGTTGGTAATCAGAAAGGAGAAAACCAAAATAAGGTGGAACAACTCACGTGTCACAGAGCCTCCTTGAGGGTGGCTCAGTAAAGATAGCCTCAGACCATATAGAGGTAGGTCTCAGCCTTCTTGAGTCCCAGAAATCTCAGGAATTGCAAACTTGATGGGTCCCAGGGATCCCAGGAGTAGTATGGTACTCAGCAAAAGGAATGGATAAAGGATGAAGATCAGATGCAAAAGAAAGTATAAAAGGATATTTAATACTAGACAGAAAATAAAACCATAAAATTGGGGGTATAAACCGAAACGCGTTTCTCCTGCTGTCCTGCAGGCTTCCTCAGATCCGACTGGGGAGGCAGGAAGAAAGTCAATAAAATTGTAAAGTCGTCCTCCAAAAATATCACAGCAAAAGTACATCAAAAGAGGAGGAATAAAAATAAAAAATATAAAGGGAAGGGGTCTCAGCAAAAAACAGATATGGGGGGGGAGGCAGGTTACAAAAACAAACAAAAAAAACAAAAAAACAACACAGAGTGCCAGAGAGAAAAGACAAAAATGTCTTCAAAGGAAAAAAGTGTCTCAGAATACCAGGGGGGTATTCATCGGGGTGGGGGTGTCATCAATAAATGGGGCAGAAAAACTAGGTTAGTCCTCAGCGAGTGTTTCAGTGGGGGTGTAAGGTAGCATAAAAGGGAGGGGCAGCAGCCCTTGTATTCATCTACATCTTCAGCCTGTGGCCCAGAGTACAATTAGAAACCGGGCTCCCAGCACGACATGGGAGAGGCTCAGTAGAGGACCTGCCTGGCCAGCAAGGCAGGCCACCGTGGTGGAGACTGAGTCCCATCCGAAGGGTACGCCAGATAGTAGGCCTACAACAGGGGCTGCAGCAGACCGGACCTCGCACCTCCAGGAATCCAGGACTATTCCGCAGTCGCTAGATCGCCCCAGCACCACAGAGGACAGCGGAGTTTCAAAGGGCCCCACCAAACCACAGCAGGCAGCGATCTGGACAGCCTCATTCAGAGCAGGTCCGGGGGATCAAGAAGTTCAGCCGGGGCCCATTCTTCCAGTAACAGGTCACTCCTCGTTGGGTCCTCAGGGTTTCCTCCGCATCCACCTGGGTCACTGCAGGGCCGCATCTTCATTGGGTCTGTCACTGGCTCATCACCAGACGCCGCAGCAGCAGGGATCATCGCACCGCTCCACCCAGCTTCCTGTCGGTCGATGAGCCACGACTCCTGGAATTCCCTCCACAGCTCCATCAGCATCCCTCTCGTGAGGGGCAGGGAATCCGAAGCAGCCATCAGGAAGAAGAAACCCAGATAATCCAAAGGAGGAGATGCGTGCGAAGCAAGCACCACTCCCCGCCACTACAGCACAAGCAGCCAAGAGGGATCAGGAAATCCGAGGATTCACTGCAGGCTTCAAAAATGGCCGCCGAGGTAGGCCTCACCCATAGGCCCGAAAACAAGGGAGGCTGCAATGGCAGGTAGGGAGTCAACAGGTCAGCTCGGTACCCGGTTTATTCAACCCAGGGCAACAGTACTCTCTTGGGGGTCTCAAAATAGACGGGGAAGCAAAAAGTCAAAGAGAAAGATAAGTCCGCAGGAGAGATCAGCAGCATGCATCCGTACCCATCAGCAGTCAGCTCCGCCCCCTAAATATATATTTTTTTATTTTTTCTTGTAGAACATAACACACACCTAGTTTTAAACATAACATTGTCACCGCAGTGCAGGCTTGCACATATCATTAGGAGAATACCCTTATTTATAGGCTTTTGCATCCATCAAAGAATTTAAAGTTACAAACACTAAGGGCACTATTACGATGTGCCCACTAAGGGCCCTATTAATTACATTCTTCACACAAAAATGCACAGTAAACGCGTGAATTTTTGCGCGAAGCGTCAAACGTTAACACGCGTAAATCAACGCTGGTATTACAATCCTCGCGCATTTTTTCATCGTCAAAAAATAACGCGCATAAAATGGATGCGCAAAAACACGCGCGCAGAAACGTTGCTCACAGAAATCAGTGTGCGGACTGTTTTTTTCATGCAATTCAGCCAATCAGAAATAAGAACCTTAATTGTCTCACGTTAAGTTTTTGCACCTGTCAAAGTCATTCTGCGCATATATGCTGTATATCAAAAAAAAACACAACTTCTCAAATTTATTGGTTTGGAGTGTGTTGAATGTGTAACTATACTTTGTGTATTTTTTTTTTGGGCTGGTGTATTTGGGTTCGGCCAGGATGTTCAGATTTGCCGTTACCACCAGCTTTTAAAAGATGTTAAAATTATGCGCGCAAACGCTGTCCGTTAAATTTTGCGCATAGATTGTAATACCTTCCGCGTACCAGCGCACAAACGCATTTGCTCTCACAATGTTAAGTATAGGATGCGTGCAGCACATTACGCTCGTGCAGGGTTCGCGCAGGTTCACCCGCAGTAAACATTAACGCGCATTTTTTGCGCGGACATTGTAATACGACGATCTGCGCAAAGGGTTTTGCCCCTCGCCTTAATGCATTTTTGTGCACTCCCTAATGTTTGCGCGAAGAATGTAATAGGGCCCTAAAACGGGGACGCTAAGTTGGGAAACCTGCGCCTGCAGGTTTCCCCTTACCATCTTGTTTTAGCTCCATATTACGGGGCAGGTGCTGATTCAGCAGCCTATCCCATAATGCAGCAATAAAACACTGGATACTCGAGGCAGCACTAATGCACAGCCTCAAGTATTCCCTCCTGGAATCCATAGGACTCCATGGAGGCTCGTGCTTCCGGGTCAGCTGAAGATCCCGCAGGTCTGCAAAGTGTTCGCTGAGGGAGACTGCGGACTTTTTTTCCCCCAGTCTCATAGAAACATAGAAACATAGAAAAATGTCGGCAGATAAGAACCTTTCGGCCCATCTAGTCTGCCCAATTACATGGATACTTTACCTGGATTTATCTTTTGTCTCACGCTGAGCCTTGGACTTAAACCAGACCGGCCCACTTTAAATATGCAAACAAACTCATATAATTAATTATCCCCCCCCCAGGGCAGGCCCATATCATTATTTCCCCCTGCCCTGGGAGGGGGGAATAATAAATTATTTGGGTCTTGATAAATTTGGATTTAAAGCAAACCAAACAAACTCCCTATAATAATTACCATTTATGAAATTTCAATAAACCTTTTTCAAGTTTCTTCTCATATATCAAAGTTGAAAACAGGGCGCGGCGCTGCACCATGGCGAGAGACAACAAAATCGGCCACAAAGCAATGTAGCGTCAGTCCTGTCTGAAATATCCTTCCTTAGACAGGTTTTTTATTAGATTTCAAAGAACTTATAGCCAATCAGCATACAGATACATTTCTACGTCAGAGTTTAACCAACAGTGAGCCAAAAATTACTATATTGATTCAGAGATGGCTTTTTCTAGCATACACTTTTCTAGCATCCACTGTTCACACTCCCTTTCCTGCACACAAAGGAAATGGCTAAATTCCACAGGCTAACATCCTATGCAAGAAAAAGACTTGCAGGGTTTGACACTTATAATGGGGGGGGTGGATTCACACTACCTATCATATTAAAATACCTTTCAATCGTCTCATTGATCACATATACAATCGTGATCACAAAAAGGGATGAAACAAACTAGACAATTAAGCTAATTATACCTGGGGCCATAGTATACTCGCCTAATACCTGTACGATATACGAAAAGGATTCCCCAAGGATGCCCTTTATGAGCATAAAATACACTTATCTATCTAGATTCACTCTTCCAGCGAACCACATTTGGAGCGTAGGCAAAAATACCTAATCTAGACATTAAATAACTATTTATTCCCATTTCCCAAAATATAATTCACCGAACAAGAAAGTATAATAACTTGAATGTAAAAGTTCATTTATCTAATAAATCAACATGACTCAGATCTATATCTGTGTGTTTTCCTATTATTATTCTTTATTTATAAAGCGCCAGCATATTCCCCAGCGCAGCATATTCCTATGTTCAGTTTCACTCCACAAAACGCATATACACCTGCATTCACACACACACTCAAGAAACACATTCTCATTTTCACAAATCAAATCCTTTCTCACACTTATCTAGGGGATTAAATAAAAAAAATAATAATATTCCATAATCTAATACCGTAGTCCACAGTGCGAGATCAAGGTGTGGTCTTTTTTTTCAACATCCCAGCTTGAGATGCATAATCATTGAATGTCATCAGAGCTCCCACCATAGGGACTCCTGAACAAGCTGTCTCTTTGCGCTGGTTGCTTATTACCTGTGACCTTTGACCTTGACACAAAATGTCCATGATTCGTTCCATATGCAGTCATTGTGACTGTCAGGTTTCTTGATAATGTGATACAGTTTTAGCAACAATAAAGAAAATTAAAAAAAAAAGAAAATATGTATACCCTGGTAATCATATACATCCATTCATTCATTGTCACTCACAAGTGCACGAAAACAATAAAAATGTTAATTTACACAAGAAAAGACACAGATAATAAATTTCAAAATGTCCCCGCGAAGCCTATCGGCCTCACGCAATAAAAAAAATTATACTACTTCTGACTCATTGTTAGAGAAAAATATATATACGCAACTTTGGCTCAAAAGGGAAATAGCCGAAGTGCATACTCCACCCTTTATTAAATCTAAAAAAAAAAAAAATTTTTAATTACTATCCTATTCAGTCTTGTTCGGTGTTTTGAAACAAACCTGGTGTTTATAAAACACACCAATCCTCAAATGAAATCAAAAAAACAGCATTAATTTTATCGAATTAAAACTTTCCATTTACCACTATATATGTCATGAAACGTATTTATGCAAATGCATTAAATTATATGTTCCTA
The DNA here is from genome assembly GCA_009667805.1 of Leptobrachium leishanense. Classification (NCBI taxonomy): domain Eukaryota; kingdom Metazoa; phylum Chordata; class Amphibia; order Anura; family Megophryidae; genus Leptobrachium; species Leptobrachium leishanense. The sequence goes on from RXON01003053.1 coordinate 32,339, forward strand.
AATACATTAATTAACTCTAATTTTAATTGGATGTGATCTCCAGTAATCCTAAATGTGTCAGGGAATTTGAACAATATTGATTGTAACTAAACAACAAAAATAATAAACTATAAAATAAAAAAAGACACAAAATAATTATCACTTCGACGACATCAGCATATAAAAATACATTATCTTCTTTCTTTGTCTTCTGTCTTATCGGTTGAAAATAACAGTTTTGTAAAACTGACATGTCTTAAGTTTTATTTCCAAATCAATGATCTTCTATAAATAGCATGATTTATTGATGAGTTGTCGATAAATTAGATTGTTTTATTGCCTGGTGTCTGATAATTCCTTATTATCCGGTTGATGTAACATTGCAATGTGAAATGATAATGTGTTTGAGTAAATTTCCTTCAATTCCAACAGCTTTATCAATATTGGTATCACATAATCTTCCATCTAGCTTGAGCAAAGTTGGCATGCATGGGTAATTTTCACCTAAAGTAAAAACTTGGGGAAAAAATGTATTATTAACCTGTCAAAAACTTTAAAATTCATATGGTTAAAATACTTTTAAAATGGAGAAAAAAAATGCAACACATTTTTGGACACAAAGAAAAGGAGTGGTCATGAGAGAGAAAAAAATGGAGGAGAGGAGGGGTCATGAGAGAGACAACACGGAGGAGAGGAGGGGTCATGAGAGAGACAACACGGAGGAGAGGAGGGGTCATGAGAGAGACAAAATGGAGGAGACTAGGAAAAGAATGTGAACTTCAATTCAAATAAAAAAACACAACAAAAATATCATGAACTGGGAAAGAAAGTATAGAAGGGCATGTTTAAAACTTGACGCGTTAATTAGCACAAAGTTCTCAGAGGAAACTCAGAGAAAAAGATTCTTAATAAACATCAATAATCTTTATTAAGGATATTGGTTAAAAACAAACATTCAAACGTGAGGTGTTTGTGCAGCTATTTTACAACCTGGTTTTATTCCCTTCAAGAATATTCAATGGGGGCATAGTTATACGCTGTTGCACTTCACACCAAAAGACAAAAACATCAGACAGCAAAAAATAAAACTAGACATCTGGCTACCACTGCAGAAAAAGAAAACAATCAAACAATACTCAGATACCAAACTACAACCTTCCATCTCCCTTAGTCAACTAAAATAAAACAAAAAAAAACCACCTTCTCTCATTTGAAATCTGCCTAAATTCCTTTGTACAGCGCTACTAAAGCTGTAGGCGCTTTCCTTTAAACTTTCACTCAAATCCTTCAGCTTTATATCACTTCATCCTCTTAGATTCCAAACAACTAAACATGAACCTACATATATATATTCCATTATACAAGTTACAAAACTGTAAATGATCTCAGTCAGCCATTTTGGCAAAACATATAACCTATATTAAGGTGTGGTCAATCCCTTAGTGCTGGACTCAAACAAAGACCAGAGGAAAATAACCGACCACGCCTCTTTTGGGAAAATGTATAACTTATATTCAGGCAGATTGAGCCCATCACCTTGATACACTAATTTTTTATATATCATACATCAACTTGTAACATAACATTCACGTGTAACCTGCCTTGTCAGAGTATTGACTTTCTATGTTCATCTTTCAAACATAAGCTAAGAACAAAAAAAAGCAGTCATTTTTGAAATTTACTGTAAAAGTAAAGCCCTATTGTCTCCATTTCCTGTGCCTTTTTTTTTTTACACGAGGCAAGGCAGTAATGACACAGAAACAAAGCAACCTCGTTTAAGAGAAGCAGTCCCTATACATAAATTACATATAAAAAACCATAATATCAAAACTACGAAATACAAAACATCAAAGATAAACACATACATTAATAGTTAGTAAAGACAAACATTTAAATAAACAGACGCAATCAATGGCCAGAAACAAAATAAAAAATAAAACAAAAACAAACATGCAATCTGAAAGAAAAAACAGTTAGCAAATCCTTTAAAATCAGCGCGCAAACACATGCAGCAAAAAAATAAAGAAAAAAATGGCAGCAGCGCGCAAGAAAATAAAAATATAAGAGGAAAAAGAAAAAACTGTCTCTCAATGGGAGATAATCATTTTTGCTATATGAGAAGAAATGAAAATCTAATCAATTAAAATAAAATTCTCACAATTACAAGATATGGACGACCCAGAAACACCAGAATTGAAGCACAAGATAGACACAGAACGGAGACAATACAACTAGAAACATCTCTTTCCTTTTTTTTATGAGTTCAATTTCCAGCATATACAAATACTCAGCACACCGGGCGAGATCCTCAAACGATTTTTCCTTTACTACAATACATAAAATGACAAAAACAAACCAAGACAAAGAGTCCAACCTTGCACCAAAAAAAAATAAAAAAAATCAACAAGCTCTGAACCATAGCTTTAACGTCAAGGAAAATAAACAAAAACCAAGCCTGGAGGCAGGTTCGCAAAATCTGAACAAGCAAATGTAAGGATACATTCGAATGGCAAATCCCACTTCAGACAACAACTGATAAATTTGGATTTAAAGCAAACAAAACAAACTCCCTATAATAATTACCATTTTTGAAATTTCAATAAACCTTTTTCAAGTTTCTTCTCATATATCAAAGTTGAAAACAGGGCGCGGCGCTGCACCATGGCGAGAGACAACAAAATCGGCCACAAAGCAATGTAGCGTCAGTCCTGTCTGAAATATCCTTCCTTAGACAGTTTTTTTATTAGATTTCAAAGAACTTATAGCCAATCAGCATACAGATACATTTCTACGTCAGAGTTTAACCAACAGTGAGCCAAAAATTACTATATTGATTCAGAGATGGCTTTTTCTAGCATACACTTTTCTAGCATCCACTGTTCACACTCCCTTTCCTGCACACAAAGGAAATGGCTAAATTCCATAGGCTAACATCCTATGCAAGAAAAAGACTTGCAGGGTTTGACACTTATAATGGGGGGGTGGATTCACACTACCTATCATATTAAAATACCTTTCAATCGTCTCATTGATCACATATACAATCGTGATCACAAAAAGGGATGAAACAAACTAGACAATTAAGCTAATTATACCTGGGGCCATAGTATACTCGCCTAATACCTGTACGATATACGAAAAGGATTCCCCAAGGATGCCCTTTATGAGCATAAAATACACTTATCTATCTAGATTCACTCTTCCAGCGAACCACATTTGGAGCGTAGGCAAAAATACCTAATCTACCTATCATATTAAAATACCTTTCAGGTCTGCCCTGGGGGGGATAATTAACTATATGGACCTATCCTCAGGGGTGTACCTAGGGGGGGCAGCCCACACTGGGTGACACCACCCCGTAGGGTGATACTAAAAAATTTTTTTACCAGGAAGGATACATTGAGATTTCACTAGTTTTCAAGTATGTGATTGGTAGGCAAGGCATAGGCTGGCACTTTCCAGGGGGCAGCAAAAAAACTCACCACTAAAGGGGTTACTCACAGAGCACCGAAATGATGCCAACATTTTGGTGTTCTGTTGTTCCCTGCACTTCGGGGAATAAAATTTCTCCACCTTGCAGTGAATTCACCATTCACTGCAGGGTCCCCAGAAGGCAGGGAGTCGGCCGCTGAATGCTTCCACCGCAAACCCGTGGCCTGCTATTTTCAAAAAAACTACTGAACGAAAATGTCTGGAATTTGCATATAAGATCCTATGATTAAGAATAAAAAGTTCTGTTACAGAAAAAAGAAAAACCGCTATTAAAAAAAAGGGGGGGGAATTTGCTGAAAAAAATTATCAGAAAAATGACTAAAAGGTACTAAAAAAAATTCAGTAAATAAAGACTTTTTACTGCAGATTAAAATAATAAATGGTTTATTAGAAGTTGCATAAAAACGGGAATATTTTCAACATTGAAACCTATGGGGTTCGCCTGAATAAACCTGCTGATTGAAACCACCGAACATCAGGGCATTTCACTGCCATTTCTCTGCTGTTTGGTGTTCTCTGAATAGATTAACCATTACTTCTCTAAGGGGATTTGCACTACCTTCGAACAGCACAGTACTTGCTGG
>RXON01003056.1:0-20183 GCA_009667805.1 Leptobrachium leishanense
GTATTACAGGGTGCAGCCACACGTTAACGTCTCGAGAAGGGAGGTATTACAGGGTGCAGACACACGTTAACGTCTCGAGAAGGGAGGTATTACAGGGTGCAGCCACACGTTAACGTCTCGAGAAGGGAGGTATTACAGGGTGCAGGCACACGTTAACATCTCGAGACGGGAGGTATTACAGGGTGCAGGCACACATTAACGTCTCGAGACGGGAGGTATTACAGGGTGCAGGCACACATTAACGTCTCGAGACGGGAGATATTACAGGGTGCAGGCACACGTTAACGTCTCGAGACGGGAGGTATTACAGGGTGCAGGCACACGTTAACATCTCGAGACGGGAGGTATTACAGGGTGCAGCCACACGTTAACATCTCGAGACGGGAGGTATTACAGGGTGCAGGAGCACATTAACGTTTCGAGACGAGAGGTATTACAGGGTGCAGGCACACGTTAACGTCTCGAGACGGGAGGTATTACAGGGTGCAGGCACACGTTAACATCTCGAGACGGAAGGTATTACAAGGTGCAGGCACACGTTAACGTCTCGAGAAAGGAGGTATTACAGGGTGCAGGCACCCGTTAACGTCTCGAAAAGGGAGGTATTACAGGGTGCAGCCACACGCTAACGTCTCGAGACCGGAGGTATTACAGGGTGCAGGAGCACGTTAACGTCTCGAGATGGGAGGTATTACAGGGTGCAGGCACACGTTAACATCTCGAGACAGGAGGTATTACAGGGTGCAGGAGCACGTTAACGTATCGAGATGGGAGGTATTACAAGGTGCAGCCACACGTTAACGTCTCGAGGCGGGAGGTATTACAGGGTGCAGGAGCACGTTAATGTCTCGAGACAGGAGGTATTACAGGGTGCAGGAGCACGTTAATGTCTCGAGACAGGAGGTATTACAGGGTGCAGGAGCACGTTAACGTCTCGACATGGGAGGTATTACAGAGTGCAGGCGCACGTTAACGTCTCGAGACGGGAGGTATTACAGGGTGCAGGAGCACATTAACGTCTCGAGACGGGAGGTATTACAGGGTGCAGGCAATCGTTAACGTCTCGAGACGGGAGGTATTACAGGGTGCAGGACACGTTAACGCTCGAGACGGGAGGTATTACAGGGTGCAGGCGCACAGGAGCAACAGTTACTGTCTGGTCTCGAGAAGGGAGGTATTACAGGGTGCAGGCAATCGTTAAGTCTCGAGACGGGAGGTATTACAGGGTGCAGGCACACGTTAACGTCTCGAGACGGGAGGTATTACAGGGTGCAGCACAAGTTAACGTCTCGAGAGGGAGGTATTACAGGGTGCAGGCACACGTTAACGTCTCGAGACGGGAGGTATTACAGGGTGCAGGCACACGTTAACGTCTCGAGACGGGAGGTATTACAGGGTGCAGGCACACGTTAACGTCTCGAGATGGGAGGTATTACATTACAGGGTGCAGCCACAGGCACACGTTAACGTCTCGAGACGGGACGTATTACAGGGTGCAGGCACACGTTAACGTCTCGAGACGGGAGGTATTACAGGGTGCAGGCACACGTTAACGCCTTGAGACGGGAGGTATTACAGGGTGCAGGAGCAAGTTACTGTCTCGAGAAGGGAGGTATTACAGGGTGCAGCCACACGTTAACGTCTCGAGATGGGAGGTATTACAGGGTGCAGCCACACGTTAACGTCTCGAGACGGGAGGTATTACAGGGTGCAGGCACATGTTAACGTCTCCAGACGGGAGGTATTACAGGGTGCAGGCAATCGTTAAGGTCTCGAGACGGGAGGTATTACAGGGTGCAGGCACACTTTAACGTCTCGAGACGGGAGGTATTACAGGGTGCAGGAGCACATTAACATATTGAGACGGGAGGTATTACAGGGTGCAGGCACACGTTAACATCTCGAGACAGGAGGTATTACAGGGTGCAGGAGCACGTTAACGTCTCGAGACAGGAGGTATTACAGGGTGCAGGTACACGTTAACGTCTCGAGACAGGAGGTATTACAGGGTGTGGGCGCAAGTTTATTCATTAAATTTTCACATTCATGAATTTTATCATTTTGTATAATACGGTGAAACTATGGTTATTTAATATAGGTTTACATAAGGAACATACAACCTGTGTGTCTGCCAGTGCAGGAGCATTGAGAGGCATCGGCTTAGAAGCACTGGAGAAAAGGTAGTTAATGTGTGGGGTACCCCTTAGTCAGGCGCTACTCGCTAGTCGTGTCTGTTAAAGTAGCGGTGTAATCGCTCTTAAGGAATTTCAACAATATAATGAGGTATAGCAATGCTAATTTAACAGCTTTGTGTACCATAAAAAATTAAAACCCGAGTATAGAAAAAAGTGTAAATATTCATATTAAGAACATACGCCCTCTGGCTTCGGGGGTGATAAATCTCAGTCTCTAAAAAGCACAATAAATCAGTCTTTGTGTTGCATAAAAAGAGAAAAGAAAAATAATTAAAAAATAATAATAATTTTCCTCTTAATGATTGAGTGTGTCCTTTTGGTCTTGACTGCTTCCGCTCCTCTCGTCCCTTCAAAATTCCTCCAAGAAAGAAAGAGGGGATTAAGGATACGTCCGCGTCTGTCAGATAAAGCAGAGAGTAAGGATTGATACACTTACGCTAGTGCGGTGATGGATGCTGCTCTGTCTGTTGCGTTCTGCCCAGAATTCCTCTTTGTATCTGCTCCTTCGTGCCTTGTCTTTTGAATTTTCTCGTCCAGGATACTGCAGAAGGCTTCCCTTTATACGGTGCTTACTGGTTGCTGGCGATGTTAAAAGATGGCAACTGGATGCAGCAGAAGGTTGGCTTGTGCAAAAATTTATTAAGACCGCTCACATCAAATAATAACGCAATCAAAGATAAAAGAAAAATAAAAATATTTTTAAAAAGTTAGAAAGTAAAAAAAAACATAAGTCCATAGGAGGTAAAAAAGTCTTTAAAAGTGGGCATAGGGGTCTCCAAGACGCGTTTCGCCGGCTCCCTGGCCAGCTTCATCAATTGGATGCTTCCTATGCTTCAGTGCAGCCTTTTTAAACTGTTTCTTTTCGGCGGGAAATGTTTTGCCCGTTCTTTATGGCGGGAAATGTTTCGTTTTCGGCCGCAGCTGATGATGTCATCCTGATTTTGCTCTATCTCTGGCTGAAAGGGGGCTGGAACCTCTGGATCGATGTTAGCCTGGTGCTTCAATATTGTGAATAAGTCCAGGGATGCTTTATGTACTCAGAGTAGTATATACACAGTCTTTCATAAAACCATTACTGTTAATATATACATATAGATTGCAGAAACAGGTTTCATTAATACAGGGAAGAAAATAATAAAAACTTGGTGGTTTGGCTACAAATGTGAGGAGTCGTGTTATTATATATATTTGAATATACCCGTGTTGCTCAAACAGGATAGTGGTCTCAGATTTAATACTATTATTTTTGTTGGCCTGGTGTTTCATTTTGGTGAAGTCTTATAGCAGAGGATAAGCCCAGGAATACCTCCTGCGTTTAGAGGTGTGTATATACAGTCTATTATAGTCCAGTATCTATTTATATACATATAACAGGATTTCATTTATACAAGGAGGGAATAGTAAAGACTTGGTGTTTGAGATATAGATGTGTGTAGCAATATTAATATATATATATTGCTACGTATGCCCATATTGCTCAGATGGGATGGTGGTCTCAGGTTTGATACCAAAAATAGGGGCGTACATAGCTGAGTGCTCATACATGGACGATTCGCAGGTGAACATAATTCTATATGGAAGGAGTTGAATCATATTGGTGGTTACTATATATTTTCTGTTGATATAGATTACTGGACATCCCCACATTTAAGGTCGTACAGTCTAGACGGGTATAGTGTTATGCGAGTTGTTACTTATGTATAGTGTGTATAGGGCATCTTGGTGATTAATCTATCGTACTGGGATTAAAAGCCTAGGGGGGTTCGTGGTTATACCCCTAGTACAGAGGAGTGTCGTTCTATAGACTAAAAAGAGGGGGGGCCTTATGTATATACATAGAGGTAGTCAAGGAATGGGTGGATTTATTTGATAAGTGGGCTGGTTTCAAAATACCTTTCTTAAGGAAGGGGGGTATGCACTTAAAAAGGCCCAGTGGGAGGTGACTGGGGTAAATTTGAGTTGGTGTATAGTAGGCGGAGGAAGTTGAAGTGAGGATTCTTCTTTTACTTACAGCTGTTGTGACAGATTTTGGGAGGGAGGGGGGGGTCTTGTGGTAAAACTGCTAATTACGGTGTTCTTCATAAGGCACGCTACTATTTAGATCTTTGGGTCATAGGAAGTGGCAGATTTCGAAATCTGCATTCAGACCAGCAGGGGTCAGGGTGTTGAATTCATAGATCAGACGCATCTCTTCTCGTCCTAGAATTTTGGCCATATCTCCTCCTCTTCTTGGGCGATGGATCTTCTTGATGGCCAGGAACTGGAGGTTGTTGGGATCACAGTGGTGTATCACCCCCGAAGCCAGAGGGCGTATGTTCTTAATATGAATATTTACACTTTTTTCTATACTCGGGTTTTAATTTTTTATGGTACACAAAGCTGTTAAATTAGCATTGCTATACCTCATTATATTGTTGAAATTCCTTAAGAGCGATTACACCGCTACTTTAACAGACACGACTAGCGAGTAGCGCCTGACTATGGGTACCCCACACTTTCCTCCCAATCAACCTGTAGCAGCAACAAGGCTCTGCAACCACCCCTAAATCGGCAGCACACCCACACCATTAAAACACCATAATCTCAACACCGCACAGCGCCTTAGGATACCATTTCCTTCCTAAAAGGTAGTTAATACTTCAATATAAAAACCCTTCCACCCCCTATTTTTACCTTAAAGTAACCTGTTAAACACTGAAATACATCCTAATATTTGGGGGACGGCAGCAGGTGGGGAGCGTCAGGGACACGCAGTGCGTTAGTGGTAACAAGCAAAAAGTGTACGTCTGTCTGAATGAGGATTGTGCCGGTCCCTCAAGCATCAGCAAAGGGACGATGTAAAAGAGGGGCAGGCACATCTGTAGAAGTCCTGATGCCTTATGGATCTCAGCAGACCGCACCCAAAATTCACGACTGGCCCACCAAAAGCGAAGGCTTGGCAGGTGTGCTGGTATACAGAAGGTGTATCATGCTATCCTATGTAATGGAGAATACAGTAAGCTTGTGTTTCCGCACCGGTCTCAGACTGCTGCCCCCGGTGTTTTCCATGCTGGTCTCAGACTGCTGCCCTCTGTGTTTCCACGCCGGTCTGAGACTGCGGCCCCCCACTTTCCCGCACTGGTCTGAGACTGCTACCCCCGTTTTTCCGCACTGGTCTGAGACTGCTAACCCCTTTGTTTCTATGGCAGTCTGAGACTGCTGTCCCCGTGTTTCCGCACCAGTCTGAGACTGCTGCCCCCTGTGTTTCCGCACTGGTCTGAGACTACTACCCTCCGTGTTTCCGCACTGGTCGGAGACTGCTACCCCCCTGTGTTTCCGCACTGGTCTGAGACTACTACCCTCCGTGTTTCCGCACTGGTCGGAGACTGCTACCCCCCTGTGTTTCCGCACTGGTCTGAGACTACTACCCTCCGTGTTTCCGCACTGGTCTGAGACTGCTACCCCCCCCCCGTGTTTCCACGCCGGTCCCAGACTGCTGTCCTCGTGTTTAAGCGACAGTCCCAGACTGCTGTCCCCGTGTTTCCACGCCGGTCCCAGACTGCTGTCCTCGTGTTTAAGCGACAGTCCCAGACTGCTGTTCTCGTGTTTCCACGACGGTCCCAGACTGCTGTCCCCATGTTTCCGCACCGGTTTTAGACTGCTGTCCCCGTGTTTGGGTGATGAGACCCTGGTCTGGCCCTGGTTTCAAAAATTAAAACCAAACAATCACTAAAAATAAAAGAAATCTTCTATGTCATAGGATTACGTTTTCCTGGCGCCTCCTATTTACAGACAATCCACCGCGACGCGTTTCTTCACTGACTACAATGCATTCCAGCTCTGTGTCTGTAACGGAGGGACCGTACGGGTCTGTGATAGGCACCATCTCATAGAGGAGCGAAGGCTTCACATCCACCAGGAACTGCGATAAGGTCTCCACACGATGCCGGTACGGCTGCATCAACTCCTTCAGGACCTTGCCTAAAAAAAACACAAAAAAAACACATGGGATACTGGTCACATGATGCGTTAAACATGTACCTACTCTTCAAAACAACAAGAAAAACTTAATTGTTTCCACTGTTCAGTTACTAAGAGACTGAGGTTTGCGTCTCCAGAACGTCCAGTCCGTAATATCTGTCTGATCCCTTCAATCCTCCTTATTGTTACAGTCCCAAAACATTGTTCTGCAAAAAACCGGAACAGTTGTAATTCTGCAGCAGCTGGGGACCCGTCTATCGGCCATCCCTGGTGTGACGTTTCAGGGACAAGTTTGGACAAACATACCCAGAATGCATTGCATGCAGGAAGTCGTCATGTTTGATCATGTAAGGATAGACCCCTTTAGGGTGATGGGGAGCCTTTAGGCTGCGTAGTATGAAGCCTTTAGGGCAGGTATATGGTTTGCTGCTTATAGCAGAATCCAGCACACACTTGCAGAACTCGAAAACAAGAATGATAGTGCAGAACACAAACACAAGAGGATGACCTGCACTGGGTATGATTTTTTTTTTCTCCTCTAAAGACAGATTTCAGGACTGGGGATAGACACAATGAATCCCGCAAGCTGCAGGGCAGAACTCGGTACATGAAAAACACAACAGTAAAGACTGCTGATCCTAGCACTCCCAGCCAGGGAGGTCAGGCAAGGCCCTGAGTCAGGACTGCGGATAATTACAATGAATTCAGCAAGCTGCAGGGCAGTACTCCGTGCTTGCAAAACGTAACAGTAAAGACTGCTGATCCTAGCACTCCCAGCCAGGGAGGTCAGACAAAGCCCTGAGTCCCACTCAACACCAAATGGCTTTGTGGCCAAATGCCTGCTGCGTGAAACAACCTTAATATAAACAGACAGATAATTCCTTAAACCGATAAGGTACATACAGAAGAGGGGTCCATGAAGCCAAGCCAGGTCATACACAAGATATCAGAATGCAGAATCAGAAATACAACATAGGGTACAGACTAGAGCAGGGATCTGCAACCTTAAACAGCCAAAGAGCCATATGGACCCGTTTCCCGCGAAAAAGAAAACACTGGGAGCCGCAAACCCCTTTTGACATCTAAAATATAGAGAACACTGTGTATATCGTTTTTTACCTTTATGCTATGTATAAAACATACTATAGCGTGTTATCTATTATTTATATTATTGTTGTATTTGTTACTTTTTTCACATGCACAAAATGCACATATTGCATAATTAATTTAAATTAATAAATGTAAGCGGGCAGCCTGCACACATTTATATTTCAAGTAAATTGGCAAATATATGTATTTTGTGCAAGTAAAAAAAAAAGTAACAAATACAACAATTTGCCCTGGGGTGGGGAGGGGTACTTTAAATTGAAACTTTTAATAATAATAATTTCATTTAATTAGTTACAAACATTTATAAAGCGCCAACAAGTTGTGTAGCGCTGTACAATGAGAGAGCGCAAATAACAAATATACATACACAAAACACACACAGAACAGTAGGAGAGAGGACCCTGGTCCAGAGGTTAATGCAGCCATGCCATGATTGATGCCGTTTATTTATAATTATTATATTTCTTCTCCCCCCATAAATAAATATTCTCCAGGTCCCCCCACATATGTATTAATAATCCCCAGGTCCCCCCCATATATAAATATTCTCCAGGTCCCCCCATAAATGAATTAATAATTAGGGATGAGCTGTTCGGGTTCGGACGGTTCGGAGTTCGACCCGAACTTTGGCAGTTCGAAGGTTCGCGAATTTCGAACTTTTTGGGTGTGTTCGGTTCGACTTCGGAAAAAAAAAGAAATTTTGAAAAAAGTATAGAAAATGCTTAAAAAAAATACAAAAAAAATCTAGAAATAAAGAGACTCTTTACTGCAGAATATTATAAGCAACGGTTTATTAGATATTGAATTAAAAACTAATGTGTACGTAGAAAGATTATCAACTCTAAATGACCTCTGTTCACAAACGGGCATAACACCAGGTGTTTTTAGTCTGGTAATCAATTTGATACATTGTACACCATACTGAGGGTGGGGTGGTGTCTGCTTCTGATTGAGATTTGAGAATTAATTTCCCTAAAACATCCTAATATGCTGCATTTAACCCTCTCGCTGCTGAGGCTTTTCACACCTCTGTGCTGAGGTCATTTTTACCGCTTTCGCTCATCATGTTTAACCGCGTTTTGTAGCCATATTTTGATACATGACCCAGACATATTATATATCGTTCTTTCCGGCAGACTTGGCAGATTCATAATATGTCATTATTATATGTATACGTTATGTCATGTCTGTATATTATAACAAAAATGCAATAAAATTAGAATTTTCAATAATTTATTATGTGTAAAGTGTTTTTTTTCACATTTTAACATGCAATCGTTTGCGGTTATACTTTGTATGGGGAGCGCTTGTTAAAAAAATTAGAAATGGGGTCTCGTTACATTTTTTTTTGGGGAAAATTTAGCTTTTTTTAACAAACGCACCGCATACAAAAATCGTTAGTGCAGCATCATTGTTCACATTATAATTGAAATGGGAACAATATTGCTGCATTAAGAAAGCAAAAACAAAAAAAAACTTGTTTATTTTTTTTTTTTAATTTTTTTAAAAATATTTTTTAGTTTTTTTTATTTAAAACATTTTTCATGCTCATGTTTGGTATGCTTGGAAAGGCCATGCTCTGGCTGATCCAATGACATCAAATATTAACCCCTAGCTGCCACGGATCGGGAGATAGGGGGTTCATTTGAACCCCCTATCTCCACCATTGGTGGCAGCTAGGGGTTAACTCCAGGACTGGCGTCATCGTGCTATGCACGATGACGCCAGTCCTCAGGGGGAGTTCCTGGAGGCTTGGCCGACATCCAAGATGTCGGCCAGCTCCAGGAGAGGATCACGATCCGGCGCTTTTCAGCGCCGATTCGTGATCCGGCTCCCCAGGGGTTAATCACAGCCACCGTTTGGAAGGGCAGGCTGTGCCCTTCCAAACGGTGCCTGGATTAACCCTCTGCCCCCCGGCGATCGGGAGGGAGAGAGGTCCGAAGGACCTCCCCCCCCTCCCTTTCAGGCGCTTCCTCCGCACATGCGGGGGCGCCTGAATTAGATGTCATCTAATTGCTCCGCCGGGGTCCCGGAGTGCTGGGCTGACATCCAAGATGTCAGCCCGCACCGGGGGGCGCAGCTCAGCGCGTCCATAGCACAGGAGAACCACTTGGCTGGACGCGCTGAGCGCGTCCATAGCAGCCAAGTGGTTAACTGGTGTTTGAAAAAAATTCAAAATAACATCTAAGGCTAGGGTCAGATGAGCGCATTTTGTACGGACTGTGCGTCCGTGCAGTACGGACGTACTTACTGACTGACAACAAGGTAGTGGCCAAACAGTCCGTTTTTTTCACTGACGTTTTTTTTTAATGATGTAGCAGGGAAAATAAATTAAAATGAAAAAACATTCTGTCCGTCAAAAATGCTGGACGTATAAATGCAGTCCATCTGACCTCGTTTCATCACTCACATACAAAGCTACACGGACGTTGTGGACGTGGCGCACTCCGCACGGCCGTTCTAGCAGTATTACGTTCTTGCCTAACCTGTGTCCGTTTGCTGCGTCCGCCATGTATACGCACTTCCGTGCGGACGTACTTCGTGTGTGGGGCTCCATTGGTCAGAATGCTATGCTGCCACGGACGTACAAATGTGCGGCAACACGGACGTGATAACTGCGCTCGTCTGACCCCAGCCTTATGCAATGTTATTTTTCACCTCGGGATTAAACATTCACAGGGTTATTCAGAGAGCGGTGAAAAGCAGGAGAATAACTGGAGAAGTGAAAATTCTAGGTCAAAATAGCCAAACCAGAAAAATTCTCCCATTTATCTCACTTTCCAAATCGGCTATTTGGTCTAGATTGTTCTCTTCTCCTGCCAGTTCTCCTGGCTTTCACCTCTCTCTCAGGGTTGTTCAGAGAAAGGTGAAAACCAGGAGAATGGCAGGAAAAGAGAACAATCTGGACCAAATAGCCGATTTGGAAAGTGAGATAAGGCTAGGGTCAGACGAACGCATTTTTCGCAGCGACCGTCAAAAAGTGCGTCCGAACTAGGCTTGTGCACGGTTTTTTTTTTCGGTTCGATTCGATTTTTCGGATTTTTAAACTTTTCGATGCGGCTCGTTTCGACCGATTTCTGTTTCGATTCGGTTCGGCTCGACTCGTTTTTCGTGTACATTTTTTTTCGGAATTTCGACCATTTTTCGTATTTTCGTGTCACTTAGCTCGTTTTTTTGTATCGACTTTTCGTATTTTCGTTTTTTTGTAACGTCTGTTCTCCTCGTTTCAAAGCAATAAATTTCGATTTGACACATTTCAAGTACATTCGAAAATTCCGAAAATATTTCATTTCGGCTCGGAAAACTTTTCGGATCTGCCATTTTCGGATCTAAAAATTTTCGGAAAATCGGCCGCATCCAAAAACACGAATCGGGAAATTTCGTGAAAATTCCGAAACCCGAAACGCACATCCCTAGTCCGAACGCATTGCCTTATTTTTTCACGGAATGCGCGAAAACGGTCATACGATGCGCATTTTTGTGCGTGATTTTTTACGGATCCAAACCAGGAAACTTTGAGTGTCTGGACGTTATGTTGGCCGGACATGAGCAGGGTCTGACGTCTCCAAATCACGCACACACACCGCTAGTGGACGCAGCGCACTCTGTACGTCCATACTATCGGTTCTGCGTTCTCGAAAAAATACGTTCATTTTCCACTTGCGTTGCGCAGCCGGACTTTCGTGCGACCGTACTTCGTATATTGGCTGTCATTGCCCGTCATTTGCTGCTAGTGCGGCCGTGATGAACTGTGCCTAAACGCACATTAAAAATTCGCTAGTCTGACCCTATAGCCTAAATGGGAGAATTTTTCTGGTTTGGCTATTTTGACCTAGAATTTTCCATTCTCCAGTCATTCTCCTGCTTTTCACCGCCAAAAAATCAGTAAACTTTTTCTGCGTGTACGAAAATGTCTCCTCTTTTCATACAGACTGCCGCCCCAAGCAGTTGTTTATGGATAGATTAAAGGAAAAGCATTTACCATCATTTGAAATGTCATTTTTTGGTTTTTACATATTTCTATACATTCTAGAAATCCGCCACTTCACGGGCAGGTTATGGGGACCTCCTAGGCACGATATTTGAAGGAATTTTTCGTTTTTATTTTTAACCCTTATTTCATGGAAAACTCACTGTCCCTTTAAAAACGTTTTTTTTTTAACTTTTTGTCGTTGTTTCCTGTCCCGCAGGGCACTACCCGGACCCCCATACACCTTTTATGGCAAATATGTAGCATATATGCCCTCTTGGAGGACACTCTAAAAACCGAATTTTCAGCCCCATTGACTTGTATGGGGTTCGAGTTCGGGTTCGGGTTCGGATCCGAACATTTGGAAAGTTCGGGTTCGGCTTCGAACCGAACTCGGGGAGTGTTCGGCTCATCCCTATTAATAATCCCCAGGTCCCCCCATATATAAATAGGGCTGAAACAACTAATCGATTAATCGACAACTAATCGATGATTAAAATAGTTGTCAATTATTTCCATTATGGATTAATGGTCCTGTGTGCAGCACACACTGTTTAGAGTCAGACTGAGTTAAACGTAAATAACCTCAGCTTCGGAGCGGATTGGAGAAGACGCGCCGCTGCTTTACTAGCTATGATCTAGCTATGATTTAGTTCTAGGGTTATGTCAAACACAACCAGTTTGTTTTTATTCAGTTTACAACAGTAGCAGAACTATAACACAAACAATAGGATACTGTCACTGGATAATGGAGCTGTAGGCCTGTGTTTTAGCCTTACTTGAAGCTGGAGTCCTTTGCCACCAGCCCACCCTCTTTGGTCGGGAACTGCCATTCCCTCCCTTTGGTCTGGTCTCTTTCCCCAAACTCACTCCGACACTCACATCTGGTCTTTTGTCCATACCCACTCCCTCTCACACTCAGGTCAAGTCACTTGAGCAAAGTAACTCCCTTCCACCTCCAGTCCCTCCTCCCACTCAGTTTGTTCACAAAATTATTTAACAGGGACACTCTACGCACCCTGACCACTTTAGCTTATTAACCCCGATTTCATGCTGACATCATCATCTCTGTTCAAGTGCTTGTAGCTGCGTTCATTTGAGAAAGCAAACATGGGCTTAAGCTGCGCATGCAGCATCAATTACTCTGACCAAGCACTCGCATACCTTGTGTGTCAAAAGTTGCAAAATACGCAATTTGCTTATGTACGTACGTGACGTACACTACGCAAGTTGCTTATGAAAAATGGGGGAGGGGTTGTGGTTATTTTTTTCTATTTTTTTTTATCCGATGAATCGATTAATCGAAATAATAATCGACCAACTAATCGATTATAAGAATAATTTTAATACAACATATCGGAGGCTCGTATTTGCTTTTCAATCTTGCTTTAATAACAAATAGCAGCACAGAAAAGCTTTGAAAATATTGAAAAAACTTTTTAAACAGAAGAAAAAGAAGGACCAATCCCAGCAGGGATATCCCCTCTTACAGTCCACCAATCACAATGTCCCCAAGTCCATAACGGTCATGTCCTGCGGAAGCTCCTCCTCTTTCTTGCTGCTACGCAGTGCAGATAAGTAACGTTTTTTTATGCTCTTTCTAAAATGACACTGCGGACCCGTTTTCCCGTCTTTATATAACCGGGGACGGCCGCTGTTGTCATTTTCGCCGCCTTTTATGCGTTTTTTCCGCGTTTCTGAGTGCCTGCTTTATCGCAGAGTGAGTTTGCCGGCATTAGCTTCACCCGGCTCGCGCTGGGAGGTGCGCCGCGCGCGCTTCGCGCCATTTTCTCCCCCAGTGGCCATTTTAGGTACTGCAGTTGCCGCGTCTGGTTACTGTGGAGATGCCTCAAACAAAACAGCGTCGCCGCTCTCCTTCTCCTGCAGGCTCAGAGTCAGACGCCAGTTCAGGGCATGATGACTTTTCTGCCTCTAATTCTGTGGGGAACCCAGTGGAAAGTATCCCTAATGAAGCCCCTCTAGATAAAAACCTACAGGCCCATGTTTTATCTACAGTTAAGTCTGAGGTGGCAAACTTGTCACAGACTTTTCATAAATCCTTACAAGAGGTTTTAGCGGCAGTTCAAGCCCTGCAATCAGCCCCGGTGCAAATTACACCCTCTATTACTATTCCCACCGCTGTCCCTGAACCTACGGTTTCTGTACCACCCCCCGTGGTGTGTAAAAAGGCTGCCCGTAAAACAAGACACCTGACTGAAGGGGCTGACAACCCTATACCTCTGTCACTGCCCAGCACTGATAATGCCTCTGGTGTCAAAAGGGCCCCGGACTCCCGGGCGCTGGCACCTTATGCCCCCAAGAGGCAAAAGCGGGCAGAAAGGTCCCCTCCAAAGGAGGTGGATAGTGAGGAAATGGAGGCCTCATATGACGACCCCGATGGCATTACTGGGGATGAGGTGGTGCTATATGCCCCCCAAGACGACTTGTCGGTTATGGACGAGTCTAGCGATTATCCTCCTGGCTCTGAAGCCGTTATTTATGACCCACAGGGTGACCCCTTATTTTACCCTGAGGATTTGTCTAATCCACGCTCCTCTGCCTGGTCACCAAAACCCTATGTAGAGCAGTGGCTGGATGCAAGATTGCGTTTTCCTTTAGACAAGGAGACGCGCATTAAAATGCGCCAAGAATGTCCACGACCCGTTACTGCGGGTAAAGTGTGTCTCACCCCTATAGTGGATAAATCCTTTCAAAAATATGTCGCCCAACATGGGTGGTCCTAAGTCTGGTATTGACCATTCCTTCCGAATGTGTCAGGACAAGCTGTTGGATTCAGTAGGTCCATTAGTAAAATTGTTCGACGTCGCTGAGGACGCTAGACTGGCAGGCGACACTTTAGACCCTTTGTTGGTCCGTAATTATGTGCAACGCACTTTATGTTTTATTGCTAACACAAATAATGCCATTTCCACTGAAGATGGACAATTTTCCAGCAGTTCGCAATATCAATTCCTTGGGGGGTCCACGGTCCCCGAAACTCACTCAAATGGCAACAGAATTTTGGACATTCTGCTTTCAACGAAGAATCACGGTGATAGCTCAGTTCCTTCCGGGTCTAGACAACACAATAGCGGATTGGAACTCTCGCAACACAACCGATTCAGGAGACTGGAGATTGCTACCCTCCGTCTTCAAGAGTCTCTTCGATCTCTGGGGTCCGCTGGAATTGGACCTGTTTGCCTCACGTCTGAATTATCAACTACCAAAGTTCTTCAGTTGGAAACCGGACCCAGAATCTTTGGGGACAGATGCGTTCCTCCAGGACTGGTCCACGGCACGACACTTTGCATTCCCACCGTTTACAATGATCGCGAGGACCCTTGCGCAGATTCGAACGCAATCAGCAACGTTGGTGATAGTCACCCCTCTGTGGCGGGGACAACACTGGTTTCCAATATTGTTAGAATTGTCCATAGATCTCCCTCGGCTTCTACCGTTCTCCCAGGACCTAATCCTCGATCCAGACGGGATTCCACACCCGCTCATATCCGAACAATGTCCGTTGACTGCCTGGTTGGTTTCCGGGGACCTGGATTTGTCGAGGGAATTTCGTTCCGTACTAACACCTTACTCCAACAAGCATGGGCTCCGGGTACCCGGACAGCGTATAGCTCCGCATGGCGTAAATGGTCTGGCTGGTGTATGGGCAGGGATATCGATCCCGTTTCGGCATCTGTAAACAGAGTATTGGATTTCCTTACTGAGTCATTTGATGCTGGTTTGAAGTATAGAACCGTAAATACCTTACGTTCGGCTATTTCGGCTGGTCATGAAACCATTCAGGGGACTCCTTTGGGTCGTCATCCCTTAGTTTGTAGATTGTTGAGAGCGGTCCGTTTTGCACGTCCTCCAGTACCTAGATATGATTCCACTTGGGATGTTTCGCTGGTGTTACGCTTTCTTTCCAATTGGCCAACTAATTCTGATTTGGATTTACAACAATTATCTGCTAAATTGTTGATGGTTTTATGTCTTTTTTCCTGTAAAAGAGTAGGTGATGTCAGGGCTTTAGATTACCCTTCTCGTTCGTTTACTCCAGAAGGAGTCCGTTTTGATATTACTCGCCGTACAAAGACGTTAATTTCTTCTGGATTTTATCCATGTTTTCCGGAACATTTAGCTCTATGTCCCGTTACATGCCTACAAATTTATGAACAACGCACTTTACCTTTTCGTTCCCCGGGAGTATCTCCTCTCTTTTTATCTTATGTAACACCTCACCGTCCAGTATCTTCCACCACCCTGTCTCGTTGGTTACGGTGGTTGATGGAGTTAATAGGGATAGATGTCTCGGTCTTTGGGGCCCATTCAGTCCGTAGTGCTATGGCTACCTCGGCATTGAATTCTGGTTGTAAATTGGAAGACCTTATGCGAGCGGCTGATTGATTGGTCTAGGGAATCTACACTACGTACCTTCTATTTCCGACCAACGCCTCATTGGACTGCACCTCTGTTAGATGGGCTTTGAATTTGCAAATACGAGCCTCCGATATGTTGTATTAAAATTGTTTAATTTTCCTATTACATGACGGAAAGTTAGAATTTTAATAAACATTCGGAGGCGAGTATTTTCCACCTCAACCCACCCAATAAATTATGATAGTTTGGGATGTTCGTACTATATAATAAAAAAAAATAAAAAAAAATATTTATTCTTAACTTTCACATTGTGTGAGCCTGAGTTTTTCCTTAATGATCTATGCGCATGCGCATGACTATATTTAAGTTATCCATAAATACTGATTAACTGGTTACAATGTTTGCACACTAAAAATTTTTGTTGGTAATTACCATTATACTCTGTTCTCTTCCCAGACTATTGATCATCTGTGTTCCTCATCCAGCGTTTCCTTCCTCGCTTCTGCCGTGTCCATTTGGATTATATTCCAGCTTTTACTCTTCGTTTCGTATGTTTGGAATCTGTTCAACTAACCAAGAAAGAGGAGGAGCTTCCGCAGGACATGACCGTTATGGACTTGGGGACATTGTGATTGGTGGACTGTAAGAGGGGATATCCCTGCTGGGATTGGTCCTTCTTTTTCTTCTGTTTAAAAAGTTTTTTCAATATTTTCAAAGCTTTTCTGTGCTGCTATTTGTTATTAAAGCAAGATTGAAAAGCAAATACTCGCCTCCGAATGTTTATTAAAATTCTAACTTTCCGTCATGTAATAGGAAAATTAAACAATCGTTAGTTGCAGCCCTATATATAAATAAATATTCTCCAGGTCCCCCCATATATAAATAAATATTCTCCAGGTCCCCCCATATATGAATTAATAATCCCCAGGTCCCCCTATATATAAATAATCCCCAGTTCCCCGCATACTTCGTTTCCATCATCCTGTTCAAGTTCTGGTAGGAGGTGGCTGTCCATCATGCTGAGGGGGAGGGGTTATACCCGCTCCCCTCAGTCTCTATTGGACAGCCACCGCGAGCTGACATCTTCAATCACACTGTGCCCAGAGCAAGGAGCAGACGCAGCGTGATGATGGGAATAGAGCCGACAGTGGCCACCCGGTGGAGTCTGGAGGAACCTGGGTCGGAGCTGGCTGCGCCCTAGTGGGAACGCCGACCCAGGAGTCCCAGCAGGGCATTGAAAGAGCCGCATGCGGTTCCGGAGCCGCGGGTTGCAGACCCCTGGACTAGAGCATAAACGGGAGCCAAAGCCAAGGAGTCATACACAGAAATACAGCAATACAGGGAGCAGGAACTCAGTGGAATTAGGTCTATCCTGATCCAAGGATCAAGAGTACTACTGGCCCTATATATAGGGCTGAGCAGGTCATGTGACCGCAGACTATCAGCCCAATAGATGGTCTGCAGAGCCTGGGCCTGAAAGCCAAACAGAGGGATCCCAGCCTCCACCACTAGGGGGCAGGGCCGAAATGTGACAGATCAATAGACACGACTCACCTTCCAAAAGTTCCTGATCAGCTACACCAATCAGAAGTCGCCTCTGAGTCAACAGACAGCACACGCTGAGGAGGATTTTGTGGGCGTTGTGTAATCTATCAAACGTTCCTCCAACCACCACATCACTATAACCTTCCAGAGGTCTCCCCTCTCCCGTCTGCTCCTCGGGATGGATCCCGTCCCCAGCCGGCTCATAATCCGGGTATAGCAGCACGGAGATCAGGTTCGGTTGGCAGCTGTAGCAGGCGGTGGCGTAACGCTCTAGTTGCTGCTTGGCCGGGTTATATTGCCCACCATCACTGGTCTGGAAGTCTGTAAGGACCACTTCTGGCGGCTGGGAAAGGTTCTGCACGGAGGACAGGTTCTGCAGGCTGGTACTTTGGTTTTTAATATTGGTCAGGAGGACACGTACGTCTAGGTTGCTATGAAGGTCTGCATCCGAGTAGAGTTTGGAGATGAGGTTGCACACATCCGTGGTTGCTGGTATGTAAGTGGACGTTGGTTGAGATGATTCGGTTAGCTGAAGTCCAGGCTGCAGATGGACATACAATGTGTCTTGGACAATTTTGGCCGCAGAAGCTAAAATGGGGGCCGACCGCGCAGACAACGCAGAAAGCGGCGATGTTAAAACCAGGACGCCTGTACGGAAAACCGACATGGTAAAGGTCCGTCCTAAAAAGAGAAACAGAAGACCCCGTTAACACATTGATAGGATTAAATCTGACCTGATACTAGAACGGTATCACTGCAGGAGCATTCACTCAAGAATACCTCAAGGAACTGGGCAAAGATCAACCACAACATTAAAACCCCCAGCCTAATACTGTGCAGGACCCCCAGACCTCTGACCGTGTCCTGTGGGATCTGGCCCTCAGACATTAGCAGGAATAGCAGCAGATCCTTTTAAGCCCTACATGTTGTGAGGTGGGGCCTCCATGGATGGAGTTTCGTTCCACCACATCGCACACATGCTCAAACAAATTGAGCTCTGGGAAATTTGGAGGCCAAATTTTTTTTATCACGTTCCTCAAAGCAATCCTGCATAGAGTTTGCCATGTGGCAAGGGGCATTATCCTGTGGAAAGAGGCCACTGGGAACATTATGGCTATGAAGAGTGTACGTGGTGTGCAGTAATCGCTAGGCAGGTGATGTGTGTCACGTGTCTGCTGACACCTTTCTTTCTAGCATGGCCAATGTTGTGTGTTTTGGCAATTTGTCTCCAGTATCTCCTCTGTGTGATGGGACCAGACGGGCTTGGTCTCCCTCCTCACGTGCATCAATGAGTCTTGGGCTCTATCACCCTGACGTCAGTCACCGGTTTTCTTTCCTTGCACCACTTTTGGTCGGTATTAATTGTCTCCCGTTACGTTTTTGCGTCTGTCAAAGTCAATCTGCGCATATATGCTGTAGCAATAATAAAAACACGCACAGCTTCTCCATTTTATTGTTTGGGTATGTGTAGAATGTGTAACTATACTTTGCTGTATTTTTTTTTTTCGTGCTGGTGTATTTGGTTTTGGCCAGAATGTTCAGATTTGCCGTTACCACCAGCTTTTCAAAGACATTAAAATTATGCGCGCAAACGTTGTCTGTTAAAATTTGCACATAGATTGTACTACCATCCGCGTACCAGTGCACAAACGCATTTGCGCTCACAATGTTAAGTATAGGACGCGCGCAGTACATTACGCTCTCGCAGGGTTCGCACAGGTTCACCCGCGTTAGACGTTAACGCACATTTTTTGCTCGGACATTGTAATAAGACGTTCTGCGCAAAGGGTTTTGCTCCTCGTGTTAATGCAGTTTTGCGCATGCGTTAACGTTTGCGCAAGGAATGTAATAGAGCCCCCTGTGTCTAACATCCCAGATACTTGCGGCAGCTCTAACATCCCAGATACTTGCGGCAGCTCTAACATCCCGGATACTCACGGCAGCTCTAACATTCCGGATACTCGCGGCAGCTCTAACATCCCAGATACTTGCGGCAGCTCTAACATCCCAGATACTCGCAGCAGCTCTAACATCCCGGATACTCAGGGCAGCTCTAATATCCCGGATATTCACGGCAGCTCTAACATCCCAGATACTCGCAGCAGCTCTAACATCCCAGATACTCGCAGAAGCTCTAACATCCCGGATACTCGCGGCAGCTCTAACATCCCGGTTACTCACGGCAGCACCAACATCCCGGATACTCACGGCAGCTCGAACATCCCGGATACTTGCGGCAGCTCTAACATCCCGGATACTCACGGCAGCTCTAACATCCCGGATACTCACGGCAGCACCAACATCCCGAATACTCACGGCAGCTCTAACATCCGGATACTCGCAGCAGCTCTAACATCCCGGATACTCACGGCAGCGCTCTAACATCCCAGATACTCAGGGCAGCTCTAATATCCCGGATATTCGCGCCAGCTCTAACATCCCAGATACTCACAGCAGCTCTAACATCCCAGATACTCGCAGAAGCTCTAACATCCCGGATACTCGCGGCAGCTCTAACATCCCGGTTACTCACGACAGCACTAACATCCCGGATACTCACGGCAGCTCGAACATCCCGGATACTTGCGGCAGCTCTAACATCCCGGATACTCACGGCAGCTCTAACATCCCGGATACTCACGGCAGCACCAACATCCCGAATACTCACGGCAGCTCTAACATCCCGGATACTCACGGCAGCTCTAACATTCCGGATACTCGCGGCAGCTCTAACATCCCAGATACTCGCAGCAGCTCTAACATCCCGGATACTCACGGCAGCGCTAAACATCCCGGATACTCACGGCAGCGCTAACATCCCGGATACTCACGGCAGCTCTAACATCCCAGATATTCGCAGCAGCTCTAACATCCCGGATACTCACGGCAGCGCTAAACATCCTGTATAGTCACGGCAGCTCTAACATCCCGGATACTCACGGCAGCTCTAACATCCCGGATACTCATGGCAGCTCTAACATCCGGATACTCACGGCAGCGCTAACATCCTGGATACTCACGGC
>RXON01003057.1:0-21854 GCA_009667805.1 Leptobrachium leishanense
ACAGTATGATATTATGATACTTCATACTGATAATATTATTATGAGAAGGAAACACCATTGTCCATATGTACAAAGAGTGATTAGGTGGCACGTTCTACACATTTACAATGAAAATCTGCATAAAATTCTTGAGAAAACCTAATGCACTGGGTGAAACACATCATCTAAACTCTCGCCTTCCAGATGTGCTGAACTACAACTCCCGTAAGTCTCTGTCAATTTCTTTCTTTCACAGAATTCTGGGATTTGTAGGTATCAACATCTGTGGGACCAGAGTAATAGATCCCTGCTCTGTGCACCAACTACATACTCATTGGCGTAATGTAAACAGCAGGGCAGTAACCAATCACCTATTTTACTTTAAGTGAAAGGTTGGGTGGAGTAGAGGTAACATCACTGCTCTGTGACTGTGAAGACACAGGTTCAAATCCCAGCAAGACCACCTCTCCAGTAAGTGTCCTTGGGCAAGATACCTAATGGTACATACTCGCCACCCAGGACATACTTGAAAATGAGAGAAATCTCAATGTATCCTTTCTGCTAAAATCTTTTCTAAAAAAAAAAGTGAATGATTGCTACTTCGTGCTAGCAGCAAAATATTACTTAAAAGTGCTGTTTATAATAAGCCTGGGAAATTGCTGGCGCACTTGCTCCGTCAACGCATGGACATTAATTATGTTTCCAAGATTAGAATGGGCACAGGACAATTCTCAACTTGGGCTGATGTGATCGTTAAGGTGTTTGAGTCTAAGGCTGGCTTCACACCTGCGTGTTTTTTTTTTTACGCGCGCAATACACGCGTTTTTTAAGTGCGTATCGCGCAAATGTAAAATACGCGCAAACACGCATTGCAGCACGTTCACGGCCATAGACTGCAGAGTGAACGCGCTGCAAATACGCCCCAAAGAAGCTCCCGTACTTCTTTGGGCGTAGGACATTTTACAGCACGTTCCTGCGTGCTGTAAAACGCCCAGGTGTGAATGGGTCCCATAGGAAATCATGGGATTTCCGTGTCTCGGCGTTTTACAGCGTGCAGGAACGCGCTGTAAAACGCTGAGGTTTAACGCAGTGTTTTACAGCGCGTTCCTGCGCGCTGTAAAACGCTGAGGTGTGATCCCAGCCTTCAGAGCCGTAGCTAGCTCCTTTTGCACCCGAGGCAAAAACAGAAAATTGTGCCCCCCGCACATAATTTTAAAAATCAGAGTCCCTGACCAGTGGCACAGTGCTAAGCTCCTGGATACTCCCCGCGACCAGAAGCAGTGGATCGGACCACCCTTTGCGCTGTGGGATGAGAGGCAAGTATGTGATTTTTGGGGGGGTGTTCCAGCTGGTGCTGACTGATTCTGCAGAAGCGGCGTCACTTAGCACCAGCGTCTAGCTGTGGGTAACTTTTGTAGCTATGGCGGGATGGTAATTAGCGTTAGGACTTTGAGCTCCCCATGTTAAGTATAGGGAGCGCAAAGTACAGTAACCTCGCGCTTAAAAGCACAATCTCCTGGATTTTTTAACCTGTTACCGTTGAGATTGTAATATGAGGGTCCTGTGCTAGGATGTGATATGGGCAGCATGCAGTAACCTCATTTAACCTAGCACCAACGCTCACATGTGTGAGTGCTAGCGTTAAGGAGGTGATGGGGCCCTACATATATAGTGCACACACAGTACATGTACAAATACAGTACACACAGAATACATGCATGTATAGCAAAAGAACATTTAGCATAATATACACCCCCCAGAATAATATACACAGCACTGAGCCCCCAGACTATTTTCCCCAGTTCACATGGATATTATTGACCCCAGCTCATATGGATATTATTGACCCCAGCTCATATGGGTATATATTGCCCCAGTTCACATGGATATGGCCCAGCTCATGGATATGCCCCCCAGCTCTCATGGATATTGAACCCCGGGTCTCATGGATAATGCCCCAGGTCTCATGGATAATGCCCCCCAGCTCTCATGGATATGCCCCCCCAGGTCTCATGGATATTGCCCCCCCAGGTCTCATGGGTTATGCCCCCCATGTCTCATGGATTATGCCCCAGCTCTCATGGATATTGCCCCCAGCTCTCATGGATAGTGCCCCCAGGTCTCATGGATAGTGCCCCCAAGTCTCATGGATATTGCCCCCAGGTCTCATGGATAATGTCCCCAGGTCTCATGGATTGTGCCCCCAGGTCTCATGGATAATGCCCCCAGGTCTCATGGATATTGCCCCCAGGTCTCATGGATATTGCCCCCAGGTTTCATGGATAGTGCCCCCAGGTCTCGTGGATAGTGCCCCCAGGTCTCATGGATTGTGCCCCCAGGTCTCATGGATATTGCCCCCAGGTCTCATGGATAGTGCCCCAGGTCTCATGGATAGTGCCCCCAGGTCTCATGGATAGTGCCCCCAGGTCTAATGGATAATGCCCCCAGGTCTTATGGATTGTGCCCCCAGGTCTCATGGATATTGCCCCCAGGTCTCATGGATAGTGCCCCCAGATCTCATGGATAGTGCCCCCAGGTCTCCTGGATAGTGCCCCCAGGTCTCATGGATAGTGCCCCCAGGTCTCATGGATATTGCCCCCAGGTCTCATGGATAGTGCCCCCAGGCCTCCTGGATAGTGCCCCCAGGTCTCCTGGATAGTGCCCCCAGGTCTCATGGATAGTGCCCCCAGGTCTCATGGATTGTGCCCACAGGTCTCATGGATAGTGCCCCCAGGTCTCATGGATAGTTCCCCCAGGTCTCATGGATTGTGCCCCCAAATAGTGCCCCCAGGTCTCATGGATTGTGCCCCCAGGTCTCCTGGATATTGCCCCAGCTCACCTCTCATTGCCGGCGGCCGCTTGCTTCCTACTTTAACGGCCGCTGACAGGAAGTGCAGCCGTTCGCCTGGGATCGATGAAACAGCCAACCGCGATCTCGCGAGATCGCGGCTGGCTGTTAGATCCCAGGCGAGCGGCTGCACTTCCTGTCAGCGGCCGTTCAAGCACGAAGCAAGCGGCCGCTCACAATTGTTTCGGGCTGGTGCTTCACAGCTGTGAAGGGGCGCAGCCATGGCTCGAGTCCTGCTGGAAAGCTGCGGGAACGCAGGTTCCCGCAACCTGCATTCCCGCAGCGTTCCCGCAGGACTCGAGCCATGGCTGCGCCCCTTCACAGCTGTGCCCGAGGCACGTGCCTCACTCGCCTTGCCCTTCCTACGGCCCTGCCAGCCTTACTACCGCAGACTGTATGATGTGGGTGGACAGCTCGGTGGAGGGAGAGGCTTCTCAGCCTGACATCGCCAGATACTTACAAGATAAGATTCACACCACACTATCTCCCGGAGATACAGAGGCTCTCTCTGCCCCATTTACATCTGTAGAACTTGCGGTGGTAATGAGACTTATGAAAAAGGGTAAAAGCCCCCGCCCGGATGGGCTGCCGGCTGAATATTACAAACATTTTGCATCAGATTTATACCCGCGAATGCTTTCGGCCTTTCAATCGGTGGGTGCTGATACCCCTTTTCACCATCACACAGTGGCGGCCACGATAGCGGTTTTACCAAAACCGGGAAAAGACAGCTCAGAATGTAAAAACTATAGGCCCATATCTTTGCTCAATACAGACGCATATGTTTTTGCTAAACTTCTGGCAGAGCGTTTGAAGCCTTTTCTATCTAAACTGGTCCGATCGGATCAGGTAGGATTTATTCCGGGACGGGATGCCACCTCTAGGGCTCTAGGTGCTGTCGCTTTTGCAATAAAAGACAGGGGAGGGTGTGGTTCTTTTATCAATGGACGTGTCAGGGATCCCGGGAGTAGGATACAGGGAGCCCAAGGAGTTGGTGAAGAAAGCAAGGTTAAAGTCACTAGCCAAGTCAGGATCACAGCGGTACACGGAGGTCGGGGTCACAAGCCAAGTCAGGATCACAGCGGTACATGGAGGTCGGGGTCACAAGCCAAGTCAGGATCACAGGAAGGCATAAAATATGGAATGGGAAGAGCAATACTGAGGGAACTGCTACAATAGTGAAGCGAAGATAGAATGGCAAGTCTGCCCTTAAGTACCCATGGAGCTCCTCCTTTACTCCGAGACGCTGGTGACGTCATAGACGCGCGCCGCGGGCCGGCCGCCATATTGGTGGAGCCTGGCCGCGCGCGCGTCCATTCTGGGGCACGTGCTGGGCCAGCAGTCTTGGGCTGCGACGCAAGCCCGCGGCGGACACCCGGGGATCCACTCGTCGTCCCCCCCGGGAGTCATGGACCCGCGACAGAGGTAAGCCGGGTCTCCGGGTAACGCCAGGCCCATGCGCCAGCCGCAACCCCACCCCCTGAGCAGCAGCCCGATGTGGAGGGGACCGCCGGACCAGCCGTCCCGGAACCCGCAGCCCTGACAGGACGCCAAAAAGGCGTTCGACAAAGTGCGTGGTCTTTCATGTTTTTGGTGTTACGGAGGATGGGGATTCTGGATGCTTTCTTGGACCAAGTTCGAGTGTTATATATACGAACCCGTCGACACGTATTTGTGTGAATGGAGCACTTTCTCCATCCATCCCGATCCGTAATGGAACTAGACAGGGATGTCCCTTGTTGCCGTTGGTATTTGCGCTTTACTTGGAGACACTTTTGGAGGCTATACGTACTACCAGATCCATCACGGGGATTCAGGGCACCTCCACCCATCATGTGGTCTCTGCCTAAGCGGATGATCTGCTTTTTATGCTGACAAATACTGAAACATCATTACCGGTGCTGACAAAGGTGCTGTCGGACTTTGGAGAGATCTCCGGGTTTAGGGTGAACATGGACAAGTCAGAATTACTTAATGTGAACCTATCGCATGGGTGTGTAGCTAGGCTGCGGCGGATGGTTCCATTTACGTGGTGTGCTGATCGCCTGAAGTACCTGGGCATATGGATATCGCCGTCCCCTGCACAACTCTACGCTCTTAATTATAAACTGATGTTGGATATATTTGTCTCGGATTTATCTGGATGGTTGAAAAAAGTTTATTTCCTGGTCGGGACGGATTAATACATTAAAGATGAATGTCGTACCAGACTTTTATATGTTCTTCAACGGTCCCAATTTCCTTGCCTGCCAGCTTCTTCACAATGTTTCGAATGGCGGCCCTGCATTTCATTTGGCCCCGTGGAGGTCCACGAGTGAGTTTGCGACGCTTTGTCACCCTAAATCGAAGGGGGACTGGCGTTCCAGACGCTAAACTTTACTATTATTCGGTTCACCTTGCCGCTCTTGCCGCTACTGGATAATCCTGACTTCTCACCGGGAGTGTGTTCATCCTTAAAGTGTGATTTGACCTGCCGGACAGGATCACGGTGCTACGTACTTGAAAGATGGGGGTCCTCCCCAGCTGCGGAGATTGACCGGAACGCCAACGATCCGCCTCCAGGAAACAGTTCAATTATCATCAGATCCAATCATATCTGCGTTCTTTGAATGCTGACTTTAGCCTTGCTCACCCTCTTACCCCCTTTGAGCAGTACTTTCAGCTTGTCTTCGCTGGCTAGAAGTGCTGCTCCACTCTCTACCGGCTGCTTCTTGGGTGTTATGCAGAGACCCCGGCCTTTAGGGACAGATGGAGCACCGTGCTAGGGAGAAATATTTCAGATGAAGATTGGAACAAAACCTTCACGCTCATTCATAAGAGAACTGGATCTTTGAAGTGTGCAGAGAATGCATATAACATACTTACATTTTGGTATCGGACTCCGGACAGACTGCAGAAGATGTATCCTCTCCATGACCCACAATGCTGGTGAAGTAAGGCGGCTTTCGGTGATTTCTTGCATATCTGATGGGACTGCCCCATGATTCCGGTGTTTTGGAACATGGTCCACACTGCAGTTCATACAGTTTCAGAATCGGATATTGAGTTCACACCCTCCAACTATATCCTGTTGCAGTTTCCTGCCCCATAAAAGTCATGAGGAGGTCAGTAATACTAAGACTGGTGACTGCAGCCAAATTGTTGATCCTGCTTCATTGGGGAAAATCGTCGCTACCCTCCTGGCGAGACTGGGTGGATACGGTGGAATTTCTGCGCAGGATGGACAATCTGATAGCGGCAGAGCTGGATCGTGTTGAACAATTTGTGAGAAAATGGTTTTACTGGATCGTTACGTGAGCTCGGCGCCTGAGAGACACCTGGAAGTGGTGCGGCCTGACTCATGAGTGGGTGGTGCAAATGGAAGGAAATGCCACAACCTGGCAGGTGTGTGACGGTGTGGTTATAACAAGGAGCACCGGTGGAGTCTGGCGGGCCGGGGGCTGTGCTCTTACCCATGGTTTCCCAGCACATGTGTCATGCCCCCCCTCGGGATCTCTTTTTGTTTTCTATTAATATTCCTCTATCACCCTTCCCTTTTTTCTTCTCCTTCCTCTTCCTCTCTCTCTCTCCCTACTTTATCTCCCCCTGATTTTTCCCCTCATCGTCTCTTTCTTCTTACCTTGTTGTCATCTTTCTTCTTTTCCTTATTGTCGTTCTGACAGCTACGTTTGTCTGTCTGTAGTCACGTTCTGTCTGTGCTAGTTTTTCTGCAAATGCACATTCAAGAAGTGGTCAGCACCAGCCTTGGAGATTAATCCCCGAGGTTAGGCTGCTTAGGTACTTAATGTGACTGAAGGTGTTCCCCCTTGTATTCAGGGGTTTGCGGTGCTGGGATATTTATTCATGCCTTATGAGTCTATATACAAAGCCGCACTGTCCCTGTCGTTGTAACTAATGTATATGTGGAACGAAATGTTGTGCACTGTTATGCGTGACGCTGCTGTTTGTATACGCTCATTCTTACAATAAAATTGTATTATTCAAAAAATGTTTATAAGCCTGAGACTCATTATTTTGATGTGTGAAAGGCTTTTTTAAAAAAAGATTTGTGTTTCAATTAATGTTTTTATGAATGAATACATTTTCCTCTTGTGCTCTTGCTAAGTAGTGCATAAAGTAATAAACCTCATACACTTTTGGTTTTGCTCACTACTAGCATACTTGGTAAACCAGACGTGGTGCTAGAGAGCATATACACATAAAAATGGGGAGTGCAATCTAGAATGAAATTCAACGATTCATAGTGTAGCCAAACATATACATAGGCCCCTTAGTTCATATTGAACTCACAAGATTTAGAAATAAACAGGCACATCAAGGATGCTGTTACCGCTCAGGAATTGCAGCCTCTACAGTTTAGTCTGCCGCCACAGAAATAAACTCAGAAGCCGTTCCAGTCATAAAAGATGTATTTGATACAGCAAACAAGAATACTCCAACACGTTTCGTCTGGTAATAACCCAGACTTCATCAGGGAGAGAAAATGTCAAGTTCATCCCCATCGCCGACGCCCTTATATACAAATCCTAATATGCATTAATTCGTGATCTTTCTTCTATCTTTACTTCCGGTCCTTGTGTTCCATCCACCACGCATGCCCGGAACCAACTTCTTCCATCGGAAATGACGTGTAGCGCTCACTCCCGGAGGAGCCGCTGAAAATGAACCACGGGTCAGTCTCCCCGCACTAGGGAATAAATATACTCCAACACGCTGAACAGTCTTATATTTTAAAAGATTTACTAAAAGGTTTGCAGTTCTTGAGACACGGTATATACAGGAAGATTTACAGTACTTTCGTAACACGATAAACGCGTAGCGGTAAAAGAAACGAAAACACGAGGGCTTCGTATTTTCGGAAAAACCCCGACCGAGCAGAAAATTAAAAGATACGAAATTCGAGGAAAAACCCGTAGCGGGACACAATAAAATACACAGTTCTCGTATCACGGTAAGCGCGCAGCGGGACACAAAAAAGGAAAATTGTTCAGAATGTAACTTTAACTTTGCCCCCTTGTGTGGATAGGAAAAAAAAAGAAACTGAGTCCTGCACAGGTTAAGTCCCAGAACGTGAAGTGATATGTATTTGTGTGTGTAGGGTACCCGTACTTTTCAACTGGCCAGTGAGTTTACTTTAACGATGTCTTCGACTAGTCAGTTGGGGCCCTGTGGGTTTTAGAAGGAAAACAGCAGCGTACGTTCTTATTTACACACGGCCTTGGGGGCCTCTCACCCATCCAGCGCAAGCTTGAGGTTCCGCTGACCCAGGACGTCTCTCCGCTCGATATTGACTGGGGACGCCGACCACCGGATCTGTTGTCTGGCCTTCTGTCTGTCAGCCGCGACTCAGCCAGCTTACCGCCTGCTCCCCGCTCCAATCGACCGCGGTACTCCTTACTCGAGGGGTCTCTTTTCTCCTCAGCACTGCACTCGGATAATGTAGATGGTGATATCTGTCTCCCGCAAGGCTGGGTGACCCAATCCTAAGGCCCGATCCACTTTGTCTGCGCTCCGGCCTATCTTTTGGTCTCTCCTTCTCTGTACGTGCATCCGCTCTCCTCTGCTCCCTGGCGCGCTCTGCCTGTTCTCCACGAGGTGCAGGATGTACAGGCTCTCCACAAACCCACCCACTTCCTGTTTCTTCGCAAAGCATGCATGGACATGTAGTTCAAGTGTCCAGGGTCTTTAATCGTGATAGTCTCCATCTTGTGGCCAAAAATGGGTACTGCCACAGTAAACTTTAACACATCGCTACACTCTCCCCCTCCTAGAACTCTTGGGTCTCTCCAAGGAGGTACAACAGTTACATTATCCTTTTACAATATGCACACAGTTTATACAGCATATACAGGTTCAGCAGCATACATGCAGTGGGTTAGAAACACTTTCTCAAGCTGACTCATGTTCTGGGCTACCTCAGCTAACATAGCAGACACTTCGGGCAATCTCTGCACAGTGGTGATGGCCTCTTCAGTGCTATGTCTTGGTGAGTCATAGGTAAGTCGCTGGGGCGGTCGAATAGAGCGTTTTTGTTCAGGCTCCTTCCGTTCCTCTTCAGGTGGAAGTACTATAGGTATAGGCTCAGTCCTTATGTCTGCCACTGGAGCAGACACTTCCTCCGAGTACGATCCCTCCAGGGAAGGCATAGAACTATAGTCGTAAGGCTCGTCTTCAGGAGCTACAGGGTCCCAACAGTATCCGGGACCCTTAACGGAAGTTCAAGGTTTCAGGGAGTTCCATATTCTCGGGGAATTCCCACTGAAATTCAGGAGCTTCAGCCCTCAAGTTACTTTCCCATGACAAGGAACTGGGACAACCTCTTCAGGTTCTGGCGAGCGCATCCAATCTAAACAGAAACTCTCTTCGTCGCTGTCTCTTTCGCTCTCTCCAACAACCCGAGTCTGTTGAGACCGAGTAACAGGAGGGACACGTGGAGCATGCGGATTCGCCGGAGGAAGTTCGTTTTCCACTGGTATCCTCACAGCCTCTCTCAAAGGTAACAAGTGATTTCGGTGCCAATCTTGAGGGGACCAGCCTTTCCATCAGGGCGAATCTGATACACCGGCAGACCTGGCAGTTGTTTGCAAACAATGTAAACCTGAGAACTCCATCTATCCGCCAGCTTGTGTCTCGCAGCAGCACCCAAATTCTTCAACAGAACCCTATCACCGGGTTGTAGATCCTGTATTCGAACCTTCAAATCATAGTTCTTCTTGTTCCTTTGCTCCCTGTTACCTGAAGTCAAACGGGCCTGTTCAAACGCAGAAGCCAGATTTCTTCCGAAGTCTATCCACGTAGTTTCTATGAGAAGCTACTGACGTCTGGTCTAGAGATAACCCAAATGCCAAATCAACGGCAGTCGAGCTTCTCTCCGAACATAAGACGGTACGGTGAATATCCCGTTGCATCACTCTCCGTACTGTTATATGCATGCACCAGAGTAGCTATATGACGACTCCAACTCTGCTTCTCTACATTAGACAAGGTCCCCAGCATGTTTAGCAGCGTGCGATTAAACCTTTCAGGCTGAGCATCACCTTGAGGGTGGTATGGCGTAGTTCGAGTCTTTTGAATTCCCAACAACTCCAGCAATTGCCCGACCAATCTACTTTCAAAGTCTCTTCCCTGATCAGAGTGTATTCTTCTTGGCAGGCCGTAATGAACAAAGAACTTTTCCATCAGCACCTTCGCCACTGTCGGAGCGCGTTGGTCTTTTGTAGAAAAGCTTGGCATAACGGGTAAAGTGATCAGTCACTATCAGAATGTTCCCTTGCCCACTAGCATCCGGCTCTAAGCACAGGAAGTCAATGCACACCAAATCCAAGGGTCCCTGACTCTGTAGATGGCTCATTGGAGCAGCTCGGGTTGGTAGAGTTTTCCTCTGAATGCACCTCAGACAGGATGGCAATAACTCTCAACTTCAGCCCTCATGCAAGGCCAATAAAACCTATCTCGCACCAACTTAAAAGTTCTCTCAGCACCCAAATGTCCATGCTCATCATGTAATGATCGCAACACACTCTCCCTGTGTTTAGTGGGGAGAAATAACTGCTGAATCTCTTCGGAATTGGTCGAGGGGCCCCTTCGGTAGACCACCCCATCCAACATCTTCAACCGCTCCCACTCTTTTTGTAAACCAATCTGGCTCCATCCGGGGAATTGGTTAACAGAATCTCTTGCTGGTTTGCAGTCAGGGCCTTTATGGTCAATGCAATCAGAGGGTCTCTAGCTTGATCCGCTTTCAGGTCCTGCTTGGAAAAGGTAGGTAGATTTTCATCCCTCAATTGCGTAGGGTTACAGTAGAACTCAGAACAGCCGCGGCCATGACTCCTATGGCCTCCGCTTCAACTCCTCCCTTGACCCGGCGTTCTGTTCCTTGACACAAAGCTTGCACCCCGTCTGGAGTCACCTGAGTCCATTCTGTAGTGTAGGGTCTTCTCGACAAAGCATCAGCATCTCGATTGTTCACCTAGGGCGATACTTCAGGCTGAACCGAAACCCTGACAGAGCGGCCAACCACCGATGTCCCGTTGCGTCCAGTTTCGCAGTAGTAAGGATATAGGTGAGAGGATTATTATCCGTCTTGATCACGAACTCAGCTCCATACAGATAGTCTTTCAACTTGTCCACCACTGCCCACTTCAAGGCTAGGAACTCCAGTTTGTGAGTAGGATAGTTCTTCTCAGAAGGCGCAAGGCTCCGGCTCACATACGCTACAGGCCTCAGCAATCCATCATACTCCTGATATAGGACTCCTCCCAGACCTTCTCGGCTGGCATCCACATGTAGTTCATACGGCTTGTGAGGGTCCGCGTAGGCCAGAACAGGAGCTCGGGTTAGATTCTCTTTCAGCTTCACAAACGCACCTTCACATTGACTAGTCCATTCACCTTGTATGGACTCTTTAGCTTTCCTTGGTCCCGGAGCGGAAGGGTTTCGGTCAGAGACCTTACAGCCTTCTTCGGTGGTTTTCTTTCTGTAGGAGTTTGTTCAGCGGCTGAGCTATCTTTGCAAATCCTCCACAAATCTTCGATAGTACGAGCAGAATCCCAAGAAAGATCTAAGTTCAGTGACGTTTCGAGGTCTAGGCCAAGAAGCCACGGCCTCCAACTTTCGAGGATCTGTCGAAACACCTTCTGCCGAGACTACGTGTCCCAGATATGTGACTGACGGTAAACAGAACTGGCATTTCTCCAGAGACAATTTCAACCCCTTCATGGAGCCTCTTCAAGACCTTCTCCAAACGTTGCTCATGCTCCTCCAGAGTCTTCCCGAACACAATTATGTCTCATCCAGGTACACTAACACTTCGATTAGATTCATATCCCCGACTGTCTTCTCCATCAACGTTGAAACGTGGCTGGAGCTCCCGTTAGACCTTGAGGCATTCTATTGAACTCAAAGAACCCCAGTGGACAAATGAACGCAGTTTTCTCTTTGTCTTCAGGGTGCATCGGTATCTGATGATATCCGCTTCGCAGGTCTAAGTACACTGAACCACTTTGCCCCAGACAAACTGTAAGGCATCTTCAATCCGAGGAGTGGCGTATTGGTCGGGGATGGTTCTTCGGTTCAGGTGCGATAGTCTATGCACAAGCGGACAGAACCATTCTTCTTCCTGACCAGCACTATTGGGGATGCATATGGGCTCCTGGACTCTTGAATCACATTGGTTCTCTGCAACTCATTTAGCTGTTCTCGCAGATCATCCAAGTCTCCCAGCGGAACTCGCCTTGACCTTTCACGAAATGGCTTGTCTTCTTGCAACCGAATGCGGTGTTCCGTACTTTTAGCCAGGCCCACATCGAACTCATCTTTCGAGAATAATTCTTTCCACTTTAGAACTTGAGACTGAAGACGTTTCTTCCACTCAGGTGAAATGGGGGGGCGTCTTTAGGGTAGAATCTTTCATCCGAATCTCTTTATCCACTCCCCCTCCTCTAAATCGGTGGAGAGGGGTGTAGCAGACCTCTACTTGCCGATAGGCATTCGTGCTTTAAGGACTACCGAGAATCTGTCACATTGCACACACTGACCGAGACTCTTCTCGTGTTCTCTTCAAGGCTTTTGTGGAGATTATTTCAGGAATTACTTCGACTCCGGTTTCACTCCCATGACTGACATCGGTTCCCAGCACCACATAGGGACCTGGTTGCCATCCGTTCAACTTGACTGAAACCCGGAAGCTCGCTACTTCTCCTGCTTGCAGAACCTTCTCTGTCCCACCCAGTCTCCACAGTCTTCCCACCTCAGCAGGTGCTTTCCGTTCTTCCACCATCCTCTGATAGACCGGTCGTAACATGGGGTGCACTCCTTGAGTTGACCCTTCTTCCACTACGATGGGGGTCAGGAGACGCCGCACTAGGTCCGTATTCGTCCCCACTATCAGAGAGCTTCTGTTCACACCGAGGGTCGGGGGCACACAATGGCCAAGGCGTCACAGCCTCCGGACTGTCCGATGACTTCAGATCCGATCTCCAACCTTACTTGCAGATACCCGTCATAAGGGAGTTTCTCAGTGCCGATACCCCATATTTCCAAGTCCTTCAATTCTTGCAGAGGAATGTGCTTTAAGTGTTTCTCATAGAAGTCTTTATAAATCAAAGTCACTTGAGCCCCTGAATCTAACAGAGCTTTGGTGTAGACTCCCTCCACTTGGATTGGCACAATCGGAGAAGGACCTATCAGCTGGTCAGAAAACTTGGTGGAGGTATCCGGACGCTTAGACCCAGTTTGCTGGACCCTGGCCTTTTTCTTGGCCCGTGCAGGTTTTGGGCGTGCATTGCCTCCCCATGACGTAGACCCGGATGCTAAGGGAGTGACTCTTTCCATTCTGGCAGGCTCAGCAGTAGGCTTAACTTTGGGCCCTCTTGCCCTCTTAGCTTTAAATTGATTCTTGGAGCGAGATTCAACTTCTGGGCACCTAGGTTGCTCCTTTACTGGTGGCCCTCTGGCGTTTCCCGCTGGCGGAGTAGATAACAGTCCCTCTAGGGCTTTCAGCAGCCACTCAACTTTGTCCTTCTCAGGCTTCCGGCCTTTACACTGCGCACGGAAATGGCCCATTTCTCCACAACCGAAACATCTCTTCCTCGAAAGTGGAGACACGGTTGCTTGTTGAGGTTCTAATAAAATATTTGAACCAGACGCCACGGCAACTTCAGTCGTCTGCATACCTGTTAGGAACTTTTGCATTTCCCCCTGCATCTCGGTCACCTTCATCAACACCCTGCACAGTTCAGCGTGCGCTTTCTGCAGTTCAGTTTGAGCTTCCTGTACCTTCTTTACAGTCTTGAACAACTCGCTTCGTTCAGAAGAGTTCGATTCTTTCGCAGCCTTTTCGACGAATTTAAAACCGACTAACTGCTCCTGTTCATCCAGGTCAGATCCATAGGTGTCTAACGAGTCATTTTCAGGCTGCAGACCGTCGTTATATCTTGCAGGTTGTGCATAAGCCCTTTCTCCCCGCCTGAAGGATTTCTCTTCCAGCAGAGCCTCCTCCTCTCGTACCACTCGGATCAGTTCCAGGTACTTCAACTCTTGATTAACTGCTCTGCTTCTCAGCTGCATCATCACCGATCTAACGGTTGAGAGCCCCTCAGGATCTGCTTTATTCGTATCTTGTCTACGTCAGCCGGTTTGGCCCCTTTCTTGAGGAGGATTTGGTGCAGAATCTTATCCAAGCTCCCCATGTAATCAATCATTCTCTCACCTCTCTTCTGATAGGTGTGTTCGTACTGATATACTAGTTCCGCTGCCTTTTCTGTTCGCCCAAACACTTCTTCAAGAACGTTCAGATAATCCAAAGCAGTACAATCTTTCCTACTCAGTTTTAGGTTTCTCACCGCTTCTGACGCAGGTCCCTTTAAACTCTCGGTGATCCTTTGCTTTTTCTGGGCCTCAGGGACGTCCACTCATCCAGCGCCTGCATCGCCTGTTCCACCCATTCCTCAAAGGTTTCTTCTCCCGCCGGAGTTGGTACATTTCCTGTAAAGTTCCTTAACCGTCGATAACCGAAATTAGTGTGAGGAGGGCTTGTTTTCTGACATTTAGCCAGCAAATCTCCAATAGCCACGATAAATTCAGGCCCGATCATGGCCAACGGACTGGCGCGGGAACACTTTCGGCTTCGCCACGTGGCGCACTTGGCTGAATCAGTTGGACTTCCACCTCATCGGTCAGCTTCACGCTCGCACCCCGAAAACATGCTGGAATACCTTTTCTCCATTCGAGAAGAACATGCGTGTGAGAGGTATCTGGGTTTTTCTTAATGTCCAGGATTAACCCCCGATGATCTGGTGCTAGCGTGGCCACGGCCTGGCGAATCTGATCTTCGGCCCAAGTGTCTGCGGGAATATCCATGACTATGCAACATGCTAACTGACTACTATGCTCCCCACACCATTCGGCAGCAGTGTCTGGATCCATATTTAACCCTTTAGATGCAGTTTTTCCAGAGACTGAATCCCGGAAACGAGCCCCCACGTGTAGCGCTCACTCCCGGAGGAGCCGCTGAAAATGAACCACGGGTCAGTCTCCCCGCACTAGGGAATAAATATACTCCAACACGCTGAACAGTCTTATATTTAAAAGATTTACTAAAAGGTTTGCAGTTCTTGAGACACGGTATATACAGGAAGATTTACAGTACTTTCGTAACACGATAAACGCGTAGCGGTAAAAGAAACGAAAACACGAGGGCTTCGTATTTTCGGAAAAACCCCGACCGAGCAGAAAATTAAAAGATACGAAATTCGAGGAAAAACCGTAGCGGGACACAATAAAATACACAGTTCTCGTATCACGGTAAGCGCGCAGCGGGAACAAAAAAAAGGAAAATTGTTCAGAATGTAACTTTAACTTTGCCCCCTTGTGTGGATAGGAAAAAAAAAAAACTGAGTCCTGCACAGGTTAAGTCCCAGAACGTGAAGTGATATGTATTTGTGTGTGTAGGGTACCCGGTACTTTTCAACTGGCCAGTGAGTTTACTTTAACGATGTCTTCGACTAGTCAGTTGGGGCCCTGTGGGTTTTAGAAGGAAAACAGCAGCGTACGTTCTTATTTACACACGGCCTTGGGGGCCTCTCACCCATCCAGCGCAAGCTTGAGGTTCCGCTGACCCAGGACGTCTCTCCGCTCGATATTGACTGGGGACGCCGACCACCGGATCTGTTGTCTGGCCTTCTGTCTGTCAGCCGCGACTCAGCCAGCTTACCGCCTGCTCCCCGCTCCAATCGACCGCGGTACTCCTTACTCGAGGGGTCTTCTCTCCTTAGCACTGCACTCGGATAATAGATGGTGATGTCTATCTCCCGCAAGGCTGGTGACCCAATCCTAAGGCCCGATCCACTTTGTCTGCGCTCCGGCCTATCTTTTGGTCTCTCCTTCTCTGTACGTGCATCCGCTCTCCTCTGCTCCCTGGCGCGCTCTGCCTGTTCTCCACGAGGTGCAGGATGTACAGGCTCTCCACCCACCCACTTCCTGTTTCTTCGCAAAGCATGCATGGACATGTAGTTCAAGTGTCCAGGATCTTTAATCGTGATAGTCTCCATCTTGTGGCCAAAAATGGGTACTGCCACAGTAAACTTTAACACATCGCTACAGACGTATCGGATATTCATTTGGCGAATATTCCAGGAGGTGTACAGCTCTAGAGGTGTGTCCTCCAAATAGAGGAGCTGCAACAAATTCTTCTTAAGGGGAAGGAACAGTTCTATCCTAAAAATAACACAAAAAAACATCCTGGGGGCCCTGCATGAGGACTCCCAATGGGGAAAAATAAAATAAAAAATGGATAATAAAGGGGTTAATACATGACCATAACAGCTCAACGGGTCATAAATATAATTCCCATAATTTTTAAATTAGATATGCGTGTGATTTTTTTTCAAAACAATAACAGAAA
Organism: Leptobrachium leishanense; assembly: GCA_009667805.1. Lineage (NCBI taxonomy): Eukaryota > Metazoa > Chordata > Amphibia > Anura > Megophryidae > Leptobrachium > Leptobrachium leishanense. The sequence continues at coordinate 16,230 of RXON01003057.1, forward strand.
AGGAGAAATAATTCTTTATTATTACAAACAATTTTTTATGTCAAGATCTACATTAAGACACACTTTTTCCAGGTGCCCATACGGTAAATCCATTCTGTCTCCTTTGTGGCTAACCCTTTTTAAAATCACCACCCTGCCAATTCCTCTGTGCAACATCTATACCAATGCATATAAATTTATTAAGATTAAATCTGGGACAACTATGCAATGCAACGGAACACTATGGTCAACTCTATTGCGTCTAATGTTGCAATGAGCCTATGAAGTAGAAGTAATGGTGGCACTATTCACCTAAAGGAAAATGGGAGCAGGAATGTCAGCTATAGAAGGAGGGAGGACGAGAAGTCTGGTTTTAAAGAGAGAGGTGGAACTTTAGGAAACAGGAAGTTATCCAGTCGGAGACAGATGATATGCAGGCAGTAACACAGTCCAACACAAGAGTAGAGATCAGGAGAGGAAAGGTAGATTTGGGTGTTGTTGGCATAGAGCTTGAGAAGAGTAGGAACCCAGAGCAGAGCCGTGAGGTACCCCAACTGAGAGAGGAGCCAGAGATTAAGTTGCACCAGCGAAGGTGACATTGAAGGAGTGAAGAGAACCAGGAGAGATAGTGGTGTCACTAAAGCCAAGTTGACATAGCGTGAGGAGCAGGAGAAGGTGAACAATAATGTAAAATGCAGCAGAAAGGTCAAGAATAATAAGCAGAGTCATAGGTGTGCGCATGGGTTGTGCCGGATGTGCCTGGGCACACCTAATGCCGCCCTGGCACACCCTAATGCAGGCCTGCAGAACACTCTGGGTCCCGGCTGGCCGGATCCCATGGACAGTCACCGGGACCCTTCACCTCCGCAGCCCTGGTGGCAGCCTATGCTTCCCTGGTGGTCCTGTGGCTGTGAGGTGCTGCATTGCAATCTGTGCTTTGTGCACAGTCCGCAGAGCATGTCCCACAGTGAGTGATTGGACATGAGTGCTGGCGATCGCTGATGACCTGTCAGAGCGCCGGTGGTCAGGTGACAGGTCACCTGTGATCACCAGCGCTCAGCTCGCGTCCAGTCACTCACTGTGGGACGTGCTCTGCGGTCTGTGCGCGAAGCACAGATCGCAAAGCAGCACCCCACAGCCACCGGACCACCAGGGAAGCAGAGGGGCTGAAGGGTCCAGGTGGCTATCCATGGGATGCGGCCAGCCGGGTTCCCCCTCCTTGACCCCCATCTTGACCACCAATATTCAACCCCCTCCATGCAAAAAGAAAGGTAAGCAGTAGAGGGGGAACTTTTGTATATTTCAAATATTTTATACGCAACACACATTACTGTGATACGCTCATACACACCGCACTTTACTGGGGGTTTTATTGCTGTGGACTTTGATATGCTCATATACACTGCACATTACTGGAGTTTTTGTTGCTGTGGATTTTGTGATAAGCTCATACACACTGCACCTTACTGGGGTTTTATTGCTGTGGATTCTGTGATAAGCTCATACACACTGCACCGTACTAGGGTTTTTATTGCTGTGGATTTTGATACTCTCATATACACTGCATATTACAGGGAGTTTTATTTCTGTGGATTCTGTGATACGCTCATACACACAGCACATTGCTGGGGGTTTGATTGCTGTGGCTTCTGTGATACGGTCATATTCACTGCACTGTATGGCTGTGTGTGTAAATGCATGTATTTGTCTTTAAAGAGGCTGCTGTGCGTAAAATTCAGCACCTGTGTCCTTGTCTCAGCCCAGCGTTGCCCCCTTGCCCTGCACCCAAAAAGCTGGTATTGCTCCTAGAATCGCCGCAATATCTTCTGCCTGCACTCCACAAAGTAAGAATAGTGAATAAAGCATCATGAGATACAGGTAGGAGACTAAATATTGGTGCTTGACAGCAAGAGGTTAACCTCCCTGGTGGTCCGATTTTGACATATTTTTATGTCAAAATTAGTGCATTTATTCAGCCCCCTGGCAGTTTACCCGAGTGTGGCTCGGGGTTAAATTTCAATGCTGAAAGCAGTAACCCCGAGCCACACCTGGGCTGATTCATATCTGTCCCTGCACTCCCTCGCTGTCCTCTCGCAGTCACCTCCGGCCGATCGCTGCATCCTGGTTCCTGTTGTGAGTGGCTGATTCCCTGCACTTTGGGGGCCCTGCAGTGAATGGTGAATTCCCCGCAGGGTGTGGCAATTTTATTCCCCGAAGTGCAGGGAACAACAGTCAGCGACATTATACCCCTATAGTAATGATATATTTTGGCTGAATGCGTGAGTGTGTGCCTGTGTATGTTTGCATAAGGGTACATGAATATGTGTATATATATTTATTTATAAAGGATTTTGCCAGGAAGGATACATTGAGATTTCTCTCGTTTTCAAGTACATCCTGGGTTCAAGAACATTAAAATGGTACAGATGTTACAGAAATACAAAGTAATACAATGCAAGATATATATAAAAAAAAACACAAATATACAGATTAACCTAAAATAAATATGTAGGAAATAGTCATTATGTTACATGTTTACAGGTGCATTCCGTATTGAGGTATGTTAATAGGGAGCGCTTGAGTGACTTTAGACTGGGGGAAGATTTGATGGCGTCTGGTAGGTTATTCCATAATTGTGGTGCTCTGTAGGAAAATGAGGATTGAGACACTTTCTTTTTGTACTGTGGTATTACCAGTAAGGTCCTGGATCGGAGGTTATAGGATGAGGGAACTGCTAGAGGAAGCAGTCTATTCAGGTAGGGTGCCAGCTTCCCAGAAAAGCTCTTAAACACCAGGTTGGAAAGGTGAAGGGTACGTTTAGACTCCAGCGATGGCCAGTTTAGCTCTTTTAACCCCTTAATGACCCCTGACGTACCCTGTACGTCCTGTCCTCGGGTCTCCCTTAGACCCGCGGACGTACAGGGTACGTCAGCGGCGCCAAATCCCCCTCCCGCCCGATACTCACCTCCCTCGTTGGATCCCACGGCGATCTGGCAGGGAGGAAGCCTGCCCATGTGATTTACATGGGCAGGCGAGGCTGATGACGTCGCCACGCTGCGTGGTGACGTCATCAGAAGGTGCCCCCATGTGTTTCAATGGAGGGGGGGCTCCTTCGGAGCCCTCTATCTCCCCAACCATTGAAGCTAGGGAGATGCTGTTTGCACCACTGGAGAGGGGAGAGCCTCCCCTTTCCAGCGGTGTATGGCATTAACTGTTTTGCCGCCGGATCACGTTGCGGCGCCAATTGGCGCCAAAACGTGATTCAAACCTGGAGGGGGGCTGACATCTTGGATGTCAGCCAAGCCTCCAGGTCCCCCCCACCACTGACAACCTCACCATATGTGTGAGGATGTCAGTGGGCCAGTTAACCCTCTAGCTGCCATGTAGAGATAAGGGGATCCTAAGGATCCCTTTATCTCCCGATCCATGGCAGCTAGATGGTCATATTTGCCATAATTTGAAAGGCCTGATTATGGCCTTTCAAATGATACCAAACATGACCAGGTTTGGTTTTAAAAAAATGTAAAAAAAATTTAATAAAAAAAAAATAATAAAAAATTAAATAAAATAAAAAAATGTTTTTTTTTTCAAAAGTTTTTTTGTCTGGGGGAGTTTAATTAAATAGGACCTAGGCTGTCATCTAAAAATAATTAGCAGAAAATGGTCAGAATGAGCGCAGCGCACATAGGTGAACTGTCTCAGCAGTGAAGGGGTTAAAAAGCAAACGCATGTAAAAATTGGGTATTTCTATTCTCGGGACAAAATTTTGAACCTATTTAGCCGGGGTCTTTTTGGGTGGTTGTAGATTTTGGGGATTAAATTACGAAAAAGTGTGTTTTTACCATTTTTTCCTCATATTTCATATTTTTTTTATAGTAAATTATTCGATATGATGGAAATAATGGTATTTCTAGAAAGTCCATTTAATGGCGGGAAAAAGGGTGTATAATATGTGTGGGTCGAATAAACGAGTAAGAGGAAAATTTGACTTAAACACTAACAGCGCAGAAACGTAAAAACAGCAGCGGTCACTAAAAGACGGATTTGTGTAAAACCGCCCGGTCACTAAGGGGTTAACATGTCACAATGGTGGATCATGTAGTTACATTGTAGCACAAAGCGACAGCATGAGTTATACAATGTGGTAAGTTTCTGAAGGTGTGTTTGCGGGGCAGCTGCATACACTACATCTCCGTATTCAATAGCCAGCATAAGCATTTGTTGCACAATTTGCTTTCTTACCGTGGGGTTCAGGCAGGATTTGTTTCTGTACAGGGCTCCTAGTTTGGGGTAAATTTTAGATGAGAGTTTTTCGATGTGGGGTTCAAAGGATAGATTTGGGTCTAACCACATACCTAGATATTTGAGAGAAGTGACTGTGGTCAGCGTGCCATTTGATTTTGTCCCCACACATAGATGGGGTTTTGCAATTTATGTAGTTTAGGTGCTGTTCCAAAGAGCATTGTTACCGTTTTGTCAGTATTCAAGAAAAGTTTGTTGTGTTTGATCCACTTTTCTACCTCTGTGAATTGTTTTTGCAACACGGCCTCCAGCTGTGGGAGATTTGGTTTGCTGGTATAGATTACGGTGTCGTCTGTGTACATGTATACAGTTGAGGCTTTGCAGGTGTTAGGCAGATCATTTATGAATATTGTAAATAGCAGGGGGTCGAGTGTTGAGTCTTGGGATACACCGCAAGTGACTGGGAGGGGGAGGAGCTACCAGAAATGGACACATATTGCGACCGATCAGATACATATGATTGAAACCAGGTTAGCGTGCAATCACCAATACCAGAGTCTTTAAGTTTTTTTAACAAGATGCCATGGTCTACTGTGTCAAAGGCTTTGGCAAAATCAAGGAAGATGGCTCCAGTTAGGTTTCCTTGTTCCATGCCAGCTTGGATATCATTGCAGACTTTTAAAAGGTCGGTTGTAGTTGAGTGATTTGGATGAAAGCCTGATTGATCCGGGGTTAAGTAGTTCCAATATTGATAATAATCACTGTCACCACTTTTATGGATAGGTACCACTCTCACAGTCTTCCACAGTTTGGGTATGTATCCAGTCGCCAGTGATTCATTGATTAGGGTTGCGACAGGATTTGCAATTGCCGGTGCACTGATTTTCAGCAGCATTGCTGGAATTTGATCAGGTCCAGACTGGTATTTCATTTTTTGGTTACGGGGAAGTTTAGTAACAACACTGACAGGCACTGGTCTAAAACTGAATTCCTGTCTGATACAGGGTCTTTGCACAGTTGGAGGGGCCTACCTGCGTGCGGCCTTTCTGATTGCGTGTCATTTCCTAGCTTAGCAATCAGGGTGGTGGCACAAACAACAAAATAATCATTAAAGGCATTTGCTACATCTAGGGGGTGTTGCAGGGCTTGGTTGTTTACTTTGACAGCAACCGGCTGGGAGTGGACAGGGGGTGCTTGTATGTTACTTATGGTTTTCCAAAAGTTTCTAGGGTTTGATATGTTATTGTTTAGATTATCATTGAAGTAATGGGCTTTCACCATTTTTGTTTGTTTTTTTGCATGCATTCCGGCATTTTCGGTATTCATAGTGATCGTTCATGGAACCAGTAGTCTTGAAATTTGACCACAGTGAATCTCTAAGCTGGTACATTAGTGTAAGATGAG